>JASDQU010505830.1:42606-56554 GCA_032191745.1 Picea mariana | reverse complement strand
TGTGCGGGTTAGGACCTTAACAGAATAGTATCTAGAGTCAAGCTACCACTAGTATAACTAGAAGAAGACTCCTAATCCAACTCTAACTAAGATCTAGTTAGGAGACACTCATTAAATGAGAATTTAAGGAACAAAGGGGAACTAAGAGCGAAAATAAGAACAGATTACGGATTTTGAGGGAAATTGGATTTTTGAATAAAATAAAAATGGCAATTACTTGTGCAACTTCGAGAGAGTGTGACAAGTGTGTGGATGAATAATCATAATTAATTTAATCTAAAAAGTTAATTATTTTTGCATGTGGACATGTGTCATTGGGGATTTTTCTATAAAAAAAATGGTGAAGAAGGAAAAATAATCTCAATTATTCTTGGTAAGATTATGCTGCCAAAATTATTGTGGACTGTGTTTTACTTGTGAGAGTTGATATACCAAGCTTGAAGAAGGAGTGGAATCTCTTCCTTGTGAGGAAATATTAGAGCTATTGCATTATGGTTTATGTGTGTGGCCCCTTTGTGGCTTAGGGGACAAGGGGGAAGAAGAATACCCCTAGCGTTGGTTGGGCGGTATCAGTGAAATCTTGGATCTGTAAGCGAAGGAGCGAAAGTTGCACAAGCTTTAGATTGAAAAACAACAACAATCACATTTGACTCCTTTCAGTTACGATACTCAATGATTAGTTATATAAGTATAATCTGATAATCATATGTATTGATGTATTGAACCGAATGTTAGAATTCATACTTGTTTTATAGATTATTTATTTAACTTTGAGGTGGAAACTTTAGTGTATAGTACAATAAAGATCTTATTTCTATCGACAATTGTCAATACTGTGATTTCAATTGTATGTTATGAAAGCATGATAGCGGATTTTTGTATATGTCTTGAATTCTACATATGCATTAAAATTCTTATTCGTCAATGATAAAATTGTGATTGTTGATTATATGTCCTGCTTGTAATACTTGGATGGATAGACAGTACCCTGTAACATAAGAATGAATATAACTTGTTGAAACAGTGACAATTAAGGAAAAATTCTGTGACATTAGTAACTCAATGATTTTTTTTTTTTCTTTTTATATTTAAATACCATTTTCAACCCAGATTTTCATTAAAATCCTTTCTAAATCCTAGCTGATCAGCAATCAAACGATTATCAGACTGAGTAATCACCTTTCCTTTATAGGGATGGTAATACTCCTGCTCTTATCACTTAATATCTCTATATAGAAATCTATGTGGATTTATTCACGCTCGAGATTAGAATTGATTATATATATATATATATATATCAAGTTAATATATTATATCTTAACTTTCTAAATTTAGTTGAGGAAATTTGGAGTGTGAGATTACACAACTTAAATCTATTATAAATAAACCTTACTCAACCAATTCTATGGACTCCACCTACTAGCTATGTTGTTCTGGTAAAGTTATAATTGTGATGATAAATTTTATTTATACATGGGAATACGTGAATCTTCAATGTCGAACAGTTAAAGTGAGATTTGGGTATAAATATTTCTTATATAAAAAATAAAAATCATAATTGAAATTTCAATAAAGGCTATATGAAAGCAATACAAATAGTCGACTCATGATTGAATTTATTATGGGTAAGGGTGTTAGGAGACAATGAATTAACAAATTATTAAGAACTATCAATAAATATTATATGTGAATGCATTGTTAATAAATTATGATTGACTTAAATAAATCATTATTCATAGCTATGTCCTTGCATCTTCAAATGATGTGAGCAATCCTGTGGCACATTCTTGAACGAATTGATAGGAAATTTTTGTAGCATATTTTTACACATTAAAACCCTTTAAAAGGTTATAATACTTTGAAAGGTTATAATACCTAATGCTTGAAGAATGGATGAGGATTGCACTAGTGAGAGATAATTATATTACACTACATAATGGTACATTGATTATGTTAATTGTTGAATTTAATGTTTAATAAGTTAGACTGTTTTTCTTAAATTACATGTTCTTTATCTTAGTTTTCAAAAGATATAGTAAATATTTTCCTTTACATGACTTGTTGAGTAATCTTAATAGTTTGATTGTCCAATCATTGAATAGATGAAATTCCTTAATAATTGTTTTTTAATAGAAACTGGAAAAATTTGTATTAGTTGTGTGGAAGAATCCACTAGTTTTTACAAAAAAAAGGTCCAGATAGACCGCTGAGTTTCAACACTTAGTAAGAAAATTTTACAAAAATGGGGATTAATTTTGGAACATAGTTTGAAACATCCCCCTTGCTTTACAAAATTTCTGAAAGTAGAATTCCCCGGATAACTCCGGAAGTAGATATCGTTGATGCAGATTATAAGACAAAACATTAAGATTCTAAAACTTAGTTACCCTTTTCTATTTTGATGTGCTACATGTCCACCATGTTATCTAGGTGTGCTCGTTTAGATTAGGGATTTGGTTGGCTGAGTTTGAATGTGCATTCCTTGAATTCTCCTGCTACTCTCCCGGATTTCTTGGAGGTGACTATGTGCCTTCCAGTTGCTCTAGTATTCACTACATTGTTTCCATTTTTATGCAGTTGTCCTCAATTTGGCTGCGATGAGCATAGCTCTCATCCTGGATATTTTTGATCATGAATTTGTGTTGGGAGAGCATTTCAAATTCGAAGTCTCTATTGGCTCCAATTGATCCGAGTTGTACTCTGATTCTGCTACACCCACCACATTCCTCTTCCCATGTTTCCTCTGCCCAACTTCCCGAATCCACCGAAGCTTCATTTCCTTGTTGGATTGTTTTGTAAGATAAAGAGATTTCGGTCCTGGCTACTTCTCAGATTATCTGAAAGATACAAATGGAATTCCATGAACAAGACATAAGGGTGCTAGTCTACAGCAAGAGAACATGAGGGGTCAAGGTTGAAAGTCTATAGGGGATGAACAGAGTGGCTTGAGGATGCCTCAATTCTTGGGAAGTATCGGGAGTTCTGAGGAAGACGGTTCATGAACCATGAAAAGTGAAAGGGGGACACCGTGAAGCCAAGAAGGGGCCAAAGTCTAGTCGAGGCTCAGAGAAAGGAAAGAACTAGTGTCCCTGAAGCTGAGAGGGTTGGCTCGGGATGAGAATTTTGAGAAAAAATGGGACCAAGACACCAAAAAGAAAAAAGTGAGGACAAGAGATACATGGGGAGTGGCGAGGTGACGAGGATATAAAGAGCCTGGGATCACAGGGGTGAAGAAGGAGCAGAAGGATTTACCCAAAAAACCAAAATTCTGGGAAAATTCAAGTTCAAGGACAACGCCATGATTTCCCATGGGTCCATTAATGGATAGGGTGTACTTACCTTCTTGCTCAAAGGTAACTCGCTGCGATCCATTCCATCAGGTGCCATGATCTTGAGTCTAGAGGTGCGACTGACCTCTAGGAGGTGAATGTGTTATGCATGATGGAATTCTCGTACCACTTCCATCATCCTCGTATGCTTGGTGACAGGATCTCCCACGAGATCTGGAGTGCTTTCTATCTTACCTCCTCGCAGTATGATGACTCTAGTTATATTGTTAGCCACCTTTCCACCTCTGACAATGAGTCTCAAATGTGTTTCATGCCGCCTGTTTAGCCCAGGGGAGTCTCAATCCACATGGATGTCAATCTTCTTCATCTTGATGTTGTTGGCGATGTTTTTTCTCATTTTGGGTGGACATGTTCCCATCTTCACAGGGTTTCCTCCCCCTCTTTTGTCACTTGGGATTTGAGGGATGTGGGCCCCTCTCCTATGCTTGTGTCCTTTATTTCTGTTTAAGGCCTCTGTGTGGCACCTTCTTGTTTTCTCCCCCACCATTTCATAGTTATTCTTGACCATTAGCACAGGGGGGATAAGGTTGTCACTCTATCTATACTTAGAGAACCAGGCATTTCCCCAATGGCTGCATTTGCCATTTTGTCTGCTTCAGTGTTGTTTTCTCTCATTATGTGGTAGAAGGTTAACTTAATACCCTGAGAATCACCCTTATTCTATCAGTGACTTTTTTTAGGCTTAGATCTCTAGGGTTTGATCCATGAACCATCATTCTTATTATATTTTTGGAGTCTCCGAGAACATTGAGGTCTCAAATTTTCTGAGTCTGGGTGAGTTGTATGCATTTTAGGAGAGCGTAGGCCTCAGATTTATCATTAGTGTCCTTCCCAAGATTCCAGTGGTAACTTAGGGATATTTTCCTCTAGGTTCAAAGAGAATCCCCCCCGCACCCTTCTCCCCTGCGTTTCCCTTTGAGGCACTGTCACAACAAAGAGTATGAACTTTTTTCTTTTGGATCCATGATTCTATGTTGTGAATACTGTGACGCTTCCAACTTGATCTACACGCTGAGAAGGTGTTCTTGGAGGTCTTAAGGTTGAAATTCTCCATCCAATATTTTTCCCAGTCATTCCAATTGATTGGATCTTCCACCTTTAGGGGTTTTGAGTTCATAATTTCTGAGAGGAGAATCTTGGATTTAGTGGCTACTGTTTGTGGGGAAGAGACAACCCCTTGGATTGTTTTTTGTTTCTAGTTAGCCATAGCTTCCAGAAGACAAAATTTGGCACCACCCTCCAGATGTGCTTCATGGATGAATTTTCCTTGAAGGATCCCTGATAGTACTTGTCCCAATTTCCTAGACTGGGATTTGGAGTTGAGGGCGATCTTATTTTTCTAGTCAGATCACCTTAGGCTATTTTCCAAATATTTTGCAAGAAGGGATAGTTCCATAATAAATGATGTATATTTGGACTATCCCTTCTCTGATGAAATCTTCTCTCTGATGGATGGTTTCTCTGGATATAATCAAATCAATATCATACCAGCGGACCAACACAAGATCACTTTTATTTGTCCTTGGCACACTTTCGCCTATCGGAAACTCCCATTCAGTTTAAAGAATGATGGTGAAAATTTTCAACGTGCTATGTCTTACGCCTTTCATGACATAAAGAACATTGTGCAGCCATATCTCGATGACTTACCTACTCATTCCATGCACCATGTAGATCGTCCAATACACCTTCGTGCCATCTTCCTTTGATGCCAGTTTTACCATATACGCTTGAATCCCCACAAATGTGTTTTCTGCGTAGAATCCAGCCGACTTCTGGGATTTATTGTTTCACGTCAAGGGATCAGGGTAGATCCTTTGAAGGTTGAGGTGATTCTCAATCTTCCTCCTCCCTCACTTCGCCAGTTACAAAGTTTGCAAGGGAAGGAAAACTTTCTCCGTCGTTTCATCCCAAACTATGCTAGGCTAACTCTTGGATTTACATGACTGCTCAAGAAAGGTTTTGAGTTCATATGGGATACCACTGCCAACAAAGATTTTGAAGCTTTGAAATTGTCTTTGACATGTACCCCACTACTCTCCCCACCTGATTACAGTCGAGATTATTTCCTTTACCTCGCAGCCTCGGACTATACCATCGCTATGGTTCTCGTCCAAGAGGATGATTCTCGTGATGAACATGTCATTTATTACTTGAGTCAGAGTCTCACGACTACTGAAACCAAGTATTTACATGTTGAAAAACTGGCCTTGGCAGCCGTCCAAAATGTTCAATGTTTTCGACACTATATCCTCTCTCGCAAGACTACGATAATTTCTAACTACAACCCTATGCAACACATTCTTACACGCCAATTGCTAGGGGGAAAATACTCCAAATGGATCGTAATACTCCAAGAGTTTGAGTTATAATTCGAATGTTCTAAGTCCAAGAAATCCTTGGTGTTTGTCGAGTTGATATGCGACCTTCCCTACTCTGAAACAGATAATGTAGCAGCCGATTCATTACCCAATGAATCCCTTTTCCTGATTAGTTCTAATGACCTTTGGTATGGAGATATGATCATATATCTCTAGACCCAGACTTTCCAGCCCAATTTGTCTAGCACTGACTACCTTTGAATACGCTACCAAGCCCATCAGTATATTATCCTCGATGATACTCTTTATCGTCGTGGGATTGACTCCATTTTTCGACGCTGCCTCACATTTGACGAAGCTGAGAAAGCCCTCAATGACTTCCATTTTGGAGCCTGTGGTGGTCACATGTCTGGGTATGCTACTGCCCAGAAGATCTTATGGGCGAGGTATTTTTGGCCTTCTTTATTCAACAATTGTATCATTTCCATCCAAAAATGCCACGCTTGCCAGACTTACAAAAATAAAATATGATCACACCCTGCTCCTCTACACCCTGTGGTCTCCGTTAGTCCTTTTGCGAAATGGGGTATTGATTTCATGACATGTCACCCTCACTCGGTCGGGGGGTATGGATACATTATTGTAGCCATAGATTATTTTACGAAATGGGCCGAGGCGATGCCAACATTCGACAATACCAGAAGGATTGCAACATTATTCATATTCAATCACATCATTGCTCATTTTGGTGTTCCTCAAGCCATTGTTATTGATCAAGGTAACCACTTTAGAAACTTCATGATGTCCAAACTCACTGAAAAGTTGGGTCTTCGCCATGAAAACTCAACACCCTATTACCCACAAGCCAACGACCAAGTTGAAGCAATAAACAAGGTTCTCATTACCATGCTTCGACAAATGATAGGGATTAACAAAATGAGTTGGCACATGAAGTTATTTTCAGCATTGTGAGCTTATCGGACATCCGTTAAGTCTGCTACCGGGTTTACACCATTCCAGTTAGTTTATGGTCTAGAAGACATCTTGTTGATTGAATGTGAGATACCCTCCCTAAAACTAGCCGTCAAACTTCTCCCAAACACTTCTGTTGAAGAAGAACATCTCTTGTATCTCATGCAATTAGATGAAACCCGTCGCGATGCCACCCTGGTTATAGAAGCCCAGAAGAAATGCATCAAAGCCCAATACAACAAACATGTTAGGCCATGTGTTTTCTCCGAAGGTGAACTGGTTCTTCTTTACGAACAAGACCGGGGTATGCTAGGAGCTGGAAAATTTGAATCTATGTGGTGAGGTACTTATATCATCAGATGAGTTTTGGAGAAAGGAGCTTATGAGTTGGTAGACTACGACGGTATCCCTTTGAGTGAACCTGAAAATGGGTTGTACTTAAATAAGTACTATGCCTAAGATCACCTGTGCATAAGTGCTTGTATTTTATTGTATCATACTTTTTGTGTGTTACTGTAGTATGCTTTTTCGTTATTTGGTCTCTGCCCCCGACCGATTATGTTAAGTTGTGTTTGGTTTCTAGATGTCGGAGTCTTCGCTACCCCACATTGGCTTTGCCGATGGAACTAGCCGTAGTACTTATAACCTTGCTTCTTTTGCGTGGGAAATTTACGCACTTACAAACGAACTTATTAGTCTGCGAGGTGTGTGCCTTGGTCATGCAACCAACAATATTGCATAATATAGCGCCATCGTCAAATTGTTGATTGATGCTATTTAGCTTGGTATCTGCCACCTGGTTATATGACTCGATTCGCAAGTAGTAGTACTACAACTAAGTAATGTCTATGCTATTCAAATTCCTACTTTATTATGGGTATATTTACAAATTCACCTCTTGGAATGTTATTTTGATTATATTGAATATCAACACATTCCTAGATGTCTAAATACATTGATTGATGCATTAGCTAACTATGTGTTAGACAGACATTTGGGCCATTTATAAACCAATCACACATTACATGTACAACACAACACAAGATAAGCCTGTGAGAGACGTATATATTTATATAACGATCAAAAGTGTTTACAAAACGTTTCTGTCCAAGGACCAAAATCTCAAATATACGAAGCCCATGGCTTCTACAAAATAGCGTCACGGAGACGCTCATGATAAAACACAACTACTCAGGATACCCTATGAAGCAGTCGACTGATAGACTCAAACATGCCCATAGTATAGCACTGGTAATGTCTAGGGATCTCCCCAATAGCCATATTTTGGATGTCAGTGGTCAACCCCTCCAAGTTCCGCTCCACTGCCTCGTAGTGTTCGACATCCCATCTCGCTACTGGAGCCGCCTCTCCTTGCCATTGAATAGGAGATGTTCCTGGAGGTCAATATGGCCCCACATCTGTGTCATCAAAAAGAGATTTTTTGATTAGTTCTTGGATAAACACAAAAAAAATTTCATATGATAAAACTTGCAAAAGCATTTAAAAAGAACAAAATGTGTACTTCTTACCTAAATCACCCCACTGAGCATCCTCAAGCAGGGCCAAATTTGGATTCCCTTGGAGATCCAAACTAGCGTATGCGTAGTCATCAATCATCAGCATCTGGGGCCGCAACCAGTCGAAAAATAAATCATTATACTTGATGATGGGCCCTGCTACGTGTCGAGCCATGAGGTTGCACCACCTCAACATCCTCGGATCTTATGGGGTCGGTAAACCCTAATCAACCTATAGTCTCAGCAGTGGGACCCTCTCAAGGAAGAAGGACACCAAAAGTGATCTGTACCCAAACTACTTCAAGTTACCCCTCCTACACTTCGTCAATTGCCTCTTCATACTGCGGAGAACTGCATCTGACCAGTTGAAGATCCGAGGCTGTGTGCACTCTATGGCGTATTTGAAGTAGCTCTGGAGAGCCATGTGTGGAGCCGCACTCCCGGCTATGCATGCTATAGTGAACAAGATGTTTCGCAGGGTCAAGTCTTGGACCCCCCAAATGGAAACCTTACCCTTGCTTCTTTCTGCCTCAGGAACACAGTATTGGTGACAATACTCACTCATAGGGAGTTCGCCGCCTCGGCCATCGGTCAATCTAGCCTGGTACCCACGCCGTGATAACCCTGTTAGAAAATAGATATCCTCGATATCTAGGGTCAACATATGGACTCCCATATGAAATAACTATTGGTCCACGTCCCACATATGGACCAGGTATTCCAATAATCTGAGTTGGGCTCTCATGCTCGGAATCCTGAAGAATTTCAAGAGCCCACAGTCCTGGAGGGTAGCGACTGTACCTGGGTCATTCCTGGCAATAGAATCATCTTCCTCATGTTCTTTTTCTCGCCACTCCAGCATTGTGATGGTCAAACACCTACACAAGAGCCATGAGAGAAGAGTTAGCAACTTATTCCAAACTTTTGCATGATTTTTATTGGGAAAAAATTAACTTTAAAATCTAGGTTTCAGCCCTCGCAGGTGAGCCTTTGGTACAGTGTGAGATTCTCGCAGGTGCCACAAAGGCCACCTGCGGGAATCTTAGATTCTCACAGGTCCCGCAAGGCCTGCCTGCGAGAATTCTCAAATACATAGTCGAGCCCGAAAATGGACTTAGAACCCAAGAAATTGCCAATAAAAACAAAAAATGAACCATGGAAAAGTTAAAGGATCAAGAGCTTACCTCATTGGTGGAAACAGTTCGTTGAATGGTCTCTTATGCCTCCCGCAATCGAGCGAAGAAATTTGGGAGAAAATGAGGTGGTTGGACAAGTTTTTGGAAAAATCACAATGAAATGGTAAAAAGCCTCTTTTTACCCATATTTATTCACTTTTTACTATCTTTTTTTGATTTTTATATTATTTTTCTTATAAAACATAATGCCCTAATGGTCTTGTGAATATGGTTGTCACAGGTATAGCAATTTTGAAGTCCGAATAGGGGGGTAGGGATAGTTTTTCTTTTTGTCGCATATACGACTACTTTTTTAGGGTTTTTATAGGAAAAACCTCGAGCCTAGTCTTTGTTCATTCTTGCGCTTGCAAATATATGAGAACGTAACTGAGTATAATTTTTATCATCTTTTCGTACTCGTATGGTAACACGAAAACGATGAACCTAAGGGAGTATCCTTTAAGCTCTTTTCATGCTCCATAAAAACGAAAAGATTGCCGAGCGATCTTGTTCTCTTCATGCTCGTTAAAGTATCTGAAGAAAACATTTGATGGGTGATAGTTTATCACTTTTTCGGTCTGGTCGAACTTATTTACGAAAAAAGGAACTGGGAGAGTTCTCTTTAAGTGTTTTTCAGACTCTCAAAACATGAAAAACTCCTAAGTTTTCTATCCTTGGACTCGTTAAACAAACATCGACAGACCCGTGATGGGACCGAACCACTCCTTCCTAGGGTTCGTTAAATATAATACGAGGGAATCATCTGAAGGATGATCTTACATCAACAAACATATGTTATCCTCCTCAAGCTTGCATAAAAATAAAGAGGTACTCGCCAGAAATGGTGGGGGAAATTTTGGGAAAGGGATGTGTTTTCGTATTCATATTAATGGCAGTAAGCGTCGTTATTGAACATGAAACCCCCTATTCGTCATTTGAATCCAGGTTGGGAGATCCATTTGTCTCTCGTTTGAATTGCTAGAAGGTCATATATTGGGTCATCTTTGAGTCAGTGCTGCCAAGTCTTTGGTCGTGTCGTTCATATGTTCAAGAGAAGTTCACATGAGCTCTCTATTGAGTCAGCCATCTGTAGTTGTCCATTCTTACTATGTCGGCCTTCCCTGTGTCCATTTCAACTCATATTCATACTTTGTCTCATCTTCAAAATATGTTACTTATTTCATGTCATTGATGGGGGATACATCAAGGCCCTCCTGTGACGAGTCTTGTTCCGTCAACTCCAATTCATTATTCAGAAATGAGACTTAGAAATCATTTAGTACCTTGGAACCTGCATGCCTTAATGGTAGGTCTCTTTTCTTTTGACAGGGGTTTCACATCATTGATCCTCGATCGAGAGATTCCATCGAGTGCTCAACTTCATCTCATTCATTCGAATTCGTTCGGATTGTACTTCGGTACCTTGGGAGTCATTAACATCAATGGTGATTTCCCTCACACTTGTTAACGATTTTCATCAATGACTGGTAATCAAGTGGTTTCTACCATGTTCAACTTCAACACATGTAATCACATGGCTAGATTTGTACTTTCAGGTGACGGGATTAAAGACCTTGGGTCTCATCTTTTTGATCCAGGCTGTGATCGAGTATGTATGATTTGTGTCGATGCATAGATCCACTTTGTATGTCACGTGGCTATGTCGTCTTAATTCAAATATTCTCACATAGATCCACGGTGTATTCTTGGTGGCTATGTAGCATTTTTGACGGCATGGATCCATGGTGTATAATTGGTGGCCATGAATTACGTTTGTGATTCCATTCATTTGTGATCTTAGCATGGGAATGCCTACCTCACAACTAGTATTATATTCTGCAGATGTTTGATTGTTTACAGGTTTCCGATTAGGTGCGCTCCTGGTTTCTGACACACACACGCAGTTTACAAAGTATTTTGGTTGTCATAGATTCCAGCCTCATACTTTGGGGGGAATTCTGTTACACATGATTTTGGTCACTCTGGTGATGTCTCTACAAGTGATGTGTTTAGGCTCCCATAAGGACTTTTTTCTTGAGAAAAGTGATTGTTTTCTTCTTCCAAAAAACACATTTTTAAGATGAGTTTGCAGGCTGCCTACATTACAAGGTGAAAGAATCCCTCATTCTCACAAGCCACCCACACTTAGGGTGTGAACTGTTCACAGTCTGCTCCATAGATAGGGTGTAAACTTGTTTTTAAGATTGGAAAGGAGAAGAAGTCACGAAGGTTCTAGAAGGGGATCTTCTAGAAAATGAGTTGGCATTCACATGGTTGGAATCCTACTGACTTCTCAGATTTGGTGGGATCATCCTCATCCATGTAACCATCCCTCCTTCTCCTATATATTGAAAGGTTTCTCATGGAAAAGGTTAAACAAGATTGAATGAATAATTGGTGAAAGAATTGTGTGAAGAACCCTACTTGGACAGAAGCTTGAAGACTCTATTTGGTCTATCAGGAGGTATTGGATCTTCTTCATGAAAGTGCAAAGAAAGTGTGTGTGTTGGAACCAAGGGTCACTGAAAGGAAGCTTGCGACATCAAGGCGTTTAGGTTGTATCTTCTACTTTCATTTAATATAATATAGCGACATGTCCATTTCCCATAAAATCACTCTTATTTTATAGCATAACTCCTCGATCATATGCATAAGTTGACATTGAATATACTTTGCTATCTTCACTTTGGTTGGTTTGTGTTGTCTTGGACCTAATGTCACAAGAGCACTGGAGAAAAGCGGGAACAATAGAGACCTAAGGAAGCGATATAAAGGTATGTCACTCGTTCCTTCTTGTTGGTAGATTCAATGACTACAACTTAGGGAAAGAGTCGTGTCCTGTCCTATTTTGTTCTAGATCCAGGTGGATCTAGGGAGATTTGTTAGTGTCCGCACCTACTGATTTGTCCGGTAACAACTGAATATGATGTTCATTGACTAGACTCCTCAACAAATTTCCTAAAATATGATTTACCACCTCAGTCTATCTATTCATTTGAGGGTGATATGCTGAAATAAAAGAAAGTTGTGTTCCCAACTTCTTCCACAATGTTCTCTAGAAATGACCAACAAATTTAGTGTCTCTGTCTAAGACAATACTCTTAGGAAACCCATGAAGTCTCACAACTTCCTTAAAAAAAAATTTGCAATGTGCATTGCATCACTAGTTTTTTGGCATGGGATAAAGTGTGTCATCTTTGAAAATCTATCAACTACCACAAATATGGTGTTAAGCCCTAATATTGGCTCATTACCCCTTAATTGGGGCATATTATATTAGTAATATTATTTTATTTATGTCAACTTTAGGCCATTAGTTGTAATTATACCTCCTAGTCTCCTATATATACCAAGGAGACATTTTCATTTTGAATCATCTTGAATCATCTTGTACTTGAACATTTAAGTGGGGTAAAAGGAGGTTGCCCCCTCGAAGAGGATTATTATCTGAAATTATCTCTTTTTCAAGGCATTGAGTACTTTTTCTGAGGTTTTTCTATGCTATATTGATATTTGGTTCGTAACATATGGTATCAGAGCTCAAGGTCTTGGGGTTTCGCTGCTACATCTGAGACACCTTGGAATTTTTTCTATAACTTGTTTTCTACAACGTTTAAGAAGGAACAACTTGGAGGATATTTAGTAGACAGATCAAGGTACGTTGGGTTAAAATTTCAGCTCTTGAGGCCTTATATTTTCAGAGATACAGCCTGTACAAGATAGGGTTCTGGAATCATCCTGAGCTAAGTCATTGCGTAATTTTCGCTATAAAAACATTTCTGTAACGTTTAAGACCCTGAAATCTAGAGGCTATTCACAAAAATTAGAAATGTATCTGTGATAAAAATGTCAGCTTCTGGGTCATCTTAAATTTGTAGATACACCCTGTGTAAGATAGGGTATCTGACTAGTCCTATTGACTAGTCTCAAGAAGGTGTTCCAGGTAAAACAATCATAAATTCTATCTAGAGTATCCAAATTGAGTGGGACTGGTTTCATTAGATCGTGGATAGTCCGTATTATTTTTGGTATGAGTTTTAGTATTTAATATCAATTATTTTGTGCGGGGAAAGCTATACAAGTGAGATCTCCTGGAAAGGCCAAAAATCGGCAAGTTGTGGGAAAGTTACCATAAATTCCACTTGGTACATACAATTTTGATCAGACCTATGGCATTGCATAGAAGAAATATTATAGAACTACATAAAATAAATTTTCATACCCAGAAGGGCCGGAACTTGGGAGATACAACAGAAGAAATATTTTCTAGCAGAACCACCTCAAAATCAAGGTTCAAAAGTGATACTTGGCCAACATGCCACCCAAAAAGGGAACTTCTACACCAAATAAGCCTTCATAAAATCCTACTTGGACTCTTGATGAAGGTGAAGAAATGCATAGGGACATAAATGATTTACAAAAGAAGATAGTAACAAAAGATGAACTACAAGAGATGATTGAGGGTTTAAAAGGGGAGATCATGGAAGTATTGAAACATTTCGTAACAGAGAAGAAACCTGAAAGTGAAAATGCATCCCATGAAATTCATGATGAGGACACAAGGAAGGTGAATCAAGAATGGAGAAACTCTAACTTTGGTTTGAAGACCAACC
>JASDQU010505829.1:76732-87301 GCA_032191745.1 Picea mariana | reverse complement strand
GGCGGAAACTTTCCTGATTTTTTGCTTTGTTAGGTAAACGCGGGTTCTAGTGGGTTAGCCCGCGGTCACCTGCGCGCAGTGAAAGGTTAGGGCACGGGTTCCTTGATTTAAGTGGTTTTTTGAGGATTTGTTCAGCATGGCTTTGTCTAGGAAGAGGCATGAGTTGGCCTGATGCCAGGTAAACCTGTGTGGTGCATTTTAGGGTTATAACAGGGTGATAGACGAAAGGAGGAAAGGTGATGGGATATGACTGTTCGAGGGAGGACACGTTGCTTATGGTGGGATGACATGGAAGGGAGTAGGACAGGTGTCGGAAGGTGAGAGGGAAAAGGGGATAAGATGTGTCAGGATGGCACTAAGTGGAGGTGAGATATGGAGTGGAATATAGATGGCGGAAGGTAGACGGTGGAGGAAATCATAGATGTGACAAGGGGGATCCCTCTTTAAGCCGCCAATTCCGACCCCCCCCACCCCCCCTATTAAAGGTAGATAGGAAAAGGGCATCTAGAATCCAACCTTGACCATAGATCTAGGATCCCCAATCCAGAGCATTAAGATATGCACGTCTAATTCCAGACCCCCCCGTGCTTTAAAGGTAGAATGATGAGGGGTCTCTGAAATCCAACCTTGACCGTAGATCTAGGCGTGTAGATTCTAGCTGCCCAGATCTGCCTGCCTCTTAATCAAATGTGCATTTGCACCCTAACCTAGGGTAAGTGGGTTTTTAGCCCACTTCTTCACATTTTTCCACCAAAAGGGGCTTATCTCTTACGAAAACACACCCTTTACAAGAATTGGTGGTAACATTAGGCTCCATGGGGGATAGAGTCGACCCTGTGATTCTCTAAGGACTCATTTGCAGTTCTAGTGCTTTGTTGTTGCGCTACAGAGTCATTTATTATGCCGAAAAAAAACATAAAAACAATATTTACAAAAACAGAGGAGTCGTCTAAGGATTTAAACAAAACATTTCTTCAAGAAATGCCCATTTACTGGGCCATTAAAAACTTCTTCTACCTCCAAATCCTGAAACCTACAAGTGTTGTTCGTGAATACTTCAAATATTTTGAAAGGTCCAATCTAGAGGGCATCAAACTTGTTGTGTTTTCCTCTGTCCTGCCTAGGCGCATCCCACTTAAGAACCAGATCTCCTAGATTGAATTCTTCCTTTCTGAACTTCTTGTCAAAGGCCTGCTTTATTTTCTGTTGATGACTGGGAGCTCTATCCATTACCTGCTCCTTGGTCTGCTGCACTTCCACCAGTTGATGAATTCTTCTGACCATATGATCTGGCTCTCCTTCATAATCTTGAAATAATTTTTCCACAGGTAGAGCCTATTGAGTGGGAAATACATATTCTGTCCCATAAACAAGTTGAAAATGGGAAGTGCCCAGGGACTTCTTTGTTGTCACTCGATCAACCCACATAGCAAATTTGAGCTTTGAATCCCACACTTTCTTATTGTCTTCCAGCAATCTTTTAATGATCTTCATCAAACTTTTATTGGAATACTTTGCCATTCCATTTCCTTGATGATAATAGGGAGTGGAATGAATCAGTGAAATCTCAAACTACCCACAGAACTTAACCAGAGGTTCAGAATTGAAAGAAGAATCATTATCAGTGAAAATTTTGCTAGGACAGCCAAATCTGGCTATGATATCCTCCAGAAAGTTGATAACTACTGTGTGTGAAGAACTCTTGGTGGGGACAACTTCTATCCACTTGGTGAAATAGTCTGTTGCAGTCAGGATCCATCTATGTTGGCCACTTGAAGGAGGGTGAATTTCTCCAATGAAGTCCAACCCCCATTGTTGAAAGGGTGTGGAAACTACTATAGGATTTAGTGGCAGAGATTTGAGTTGATGATTCCCTAAGATCCTTTTCCATTTGATGTAGGCTCTAACCTCTCTGTAGACATCAGTGAATAAGGTTGGCTAGTAGTACCTAGCCCTGAGAATTTTGTGGGTTGTGGTCTTCCAGAAGTGGTGTCCCCCACATAAGCTGCTATGAAAACCAAACATGACTCTTTGGGCCTCCTGTGGGTTCATACATCTCAGAAGCACCCCTAGAGGGTCTTTCCAGTATAAAACCTGGTCAATAAGACAATACTTGACTTCCTTGAGGTTTAGAGCTCGTGCCTTGATTTTCCCCATTCCATCAGGGGGCTTTAATTCTAGAAGAAAATATATAGGATCTTTATACCAGGTGCATTCTACTAATGACAAGTTGTCCTGAGTATCTTTGTTGGACAACTTAGCTTGCTAAATATCTGAGAAAACATTGATGAAATTGACCCCCAAGGCCTTACAATTGGATTCAGCCAGCAGCTTGGCTAAGCCCTTCTCTTTAACCAACTTGGTGGGCTTTATCTACAGGACAAACTTAAGGATATTGGCAATCCATTTACCCCTTATCCCATCTAAGTCAGGCTATATAAGAATGTCCTTCACAGAAGCTAAAGGAATGTATGCATTGACCTTTGAGTGTAGGACATAGACTTTGAACACTTTGAGATATTTCACTAGGGCATAGGCCTACTTCTCCATAATGTCATATATGATCTCATCATCCCTCAGTGCTCTACTAAAAAAGGAAATAGGTTGCTCTATCCCCGCATCATTCTTCTGTAGTAGGACAACAACCACTGTATCAAAAGATTCAAAAGAAAAAAATAAGAAATCCTTTGAGTAATCAAGATTGATAAGAACAGGTGCTTCAGTCAGTACTTTTTTTATTTGGTCAAATGATTTCCTAGGTTCAACAGTCTATTTTACTTTATTCCTCTTTTTGAGAATAACTGTGATGTGTTTCACCAACCCAGAAAAATTTGAGACAAACCTTCTAAGAAATTTAATCTTTCCCAAGAAATCCTGGACCTCTTTTATGGACCTGGGAAGTGACAGGGTCTGAATAGCCTCTACCCAGCTAGGATCAATACTCACTCCCTCTACTGATACTATATGGCATAATAGCTTTCCCTCCTTCATAGCAAACAAATATTTCTTGGGGTTCAAGGAGAGGCCAAACCTTCGACACTTCAAGAAAACCTTCCTCAAGTGACAATAGTGTCCTTCATCAAATCTGGAGAAGACAGTGATGTCATCCAGATAGATCACCACAAACTGATCTTTCTCCCTAATGAAGGCTATGTCCATGGCTCGTTGAAATGTTGCTCCTACATTCATCAATCCAAAAGGAATTTTGGCATACATGAATGTGCCCCAAGGAGTGGTGAAAGTTGTTTTTTCTCTATCCTCGGGCAGGAATGATATCTGATTGTAACCAGAAAATCCGTCGATCATGGATATCCCAGACACACCAGTCACCCTTTGCAATATGTGTTCCATCTTAGGTAGGGGGTAATTGTCCTTCTTTGAGCTTCTGTTCATATTTCTAAAATCAACACAGAGTCTGATTTCTCCACTCTTCTTTCTTATTGGCACCAGATTAGCCACCCACTCAGAATATCTTAGAGGGACAATGATTTGGGCATCTAACAACTTCTTCTCTTCTCTCTCCATGACAGGAAACAATATGGGGTTAATCTATCTTAGCGTTTTCCTGAAAGGCTTGGCTTCCTCTTTCAGTGGGATCTTGTGCTCAATTACAGACGTGTCATATTTCCTGAGGTCTTCATAGGTCCATGCGAGCACATTGGAAAATTATTTTAATATCTCAATATACTCATCCCTTTTCTCCCTTGACAGGCTGCTCGACAACTTGACAAATTTAGGCTCCTCCTGTGTGCCAATGTTGCATTCAGTTGTATCAACATTTCCATTTGAAACCCTACCCTTTATTGCCACATCATTCCCATCGAACAATCTTTCTAAAGGAACTAATCCTTTCGGAATGTGATTGCTAGGAAACTGAACAATATGGTGATTATCAATTTATTTGAAAAAATATCAAGGTGAAGGTTATATTCGGTATCAGGATCCTGATCAATGTGCAATGCAGAGAATTCATTGATAGACTCAAGAAATTTTCTGATTTCTAGATCATCTTCGAATACCTTCTAATGCTTGATATTGTCTAGTACAAAGGGCCAAAATCTTATCTCAACTTCATGCTTGATCTTAGAAGGCAAATGGATCTTAAACTGGCTAGACGAAACAACTAGGGAATCGGCCAAATTATTTTCCTCTCTTGGAATAAATGAAATGTTGAATGATGAGAAAAAATTGTCAGTTAGGTCCCATACCTCATTTTTGTAACTTCTGAGTCAAGGATGATTAGCCTGATAAGCATTTATGATCTGTTGAACTATCAACTCTACATCTCCGAACACTGTGACCTCCTCAATTCTCATTTCTTTTGCATCCCTTAAACCCAAAACAAGAGCCTCATATTCAGCCACATTATTGGTGGTCTCAAACTCTAGCTTCTATGACAGGTAAATGGCTTCCTGACAAGGCAACACAAAAACCACTCCAGCACCAACACCTTCACTAGAAGAAGCTCCGCCGAAGAACATTTTCCACACAGAGGTAGTTGGAGGGAGTTGCAATAAACTAGACCCCAAATCAGTATCAAGTGTAAAGATAGGATGATTGGTGGGGTCTTCTTCATCACTAACAATGTATGCTGGCCAATATTCTCTATACAAACTTCTATGTTCCCCTCCAAATAATGGAATGGTGGAATATGTGAGGTCCATATATAATGTCCCTCCAAGTTTTTTAATCCACGATCTTGACAACAACATGCCAAACTTGGGGGGAACATCAACTACTACAATTCCCATGACCACACTCTTCATGGGTAGTTGAATCAATGATATTGCCAGGTCTTTGATGATTCCAAGACATTGCACCCTCCTTGAATCAAAAGAGTAGAAATCATGATAGGCCTTTGTTACTTCCAGTCCCAATTATTCTATGACTATTTTGGGCATGAGGTTATGGGAATCCCCTGAATCCATTAGGAAGTTATGCAACACCTTATCATGTATGTTCAAGGATGTGTAGAAGGGAGGGGATGAATCATCTCTGTATTCTACCATGGGACCTAGGATGACTGTTGGATTTTCATCTTGGAGATTTACTGAGTCTGTGGAAAGCTGGGGGGACTCAGATTGTAGTAGTCTGGAGAGGGACCTTTTGAAATCTTCATTTTTAACTAGTTCTGAGAGAGGTACAGTAATTCTAATTTTCTGAATTTCATGCTCAAAACTAAAGGAAGAAGGATTCTTAGGAGCTTCTCTTACCTCATGGACAGGTTCTTTGGTTGTTGGAGAAATATTTTGAGTGATACTTTCCTTGGTAGTGCGCGTTGTAGGCTTA
Source organism: Picea mariana (assembly GCA_032191745.1). Lineage (NCBI taxonomy): Eukaryota > Viridiplantae > Streptophyta > Pinopsida > Pinales > Pinaceae > Picea > Picea mariana. The sequence continues at coordinate 82,012 of JASDQU010505829.1, read as the reverse complement.
GAAGGCCTTTCTGCTACAAGAGGTTGATCAAGAATATCAACCTTCCCTTCATTCCTCTTTGACCTGAGGTTGTATATGTTAGGACTGTTGCCTTTGGCATTCTCCCCCTTACCTAACTCGTTGATTTGACTGTTCATAAGGGATTATTCATATGTGGATTGAGTCAGACGGGGGAAAGGGGCGGTGTCTCCAAAACAATGGATTTCAGGACCAAGCTCATCTATCTCCTCTCCTTCCTCACAAGCAACAAGGTTATTTTGAAGAGGGGTTTGGATCCTCTGGTCGTCTCTATCTCTATTCCTTTTTTCCCTTGGCATAATTTGAGGGACATTATTATTCGACCTCCTGAAACCTCTGTTATCAGTACTTTGGGGGTTTCTATATATGGGCTTCCCTTCTAATTCCCACCTTTCCATCCTAGCTGAAAGTGATTTCAGCACTTTAGTTACCTTGTCCTACTGAGGGGGAAGAGTAGAGGAACCAGATGTGGAGGCTTCAAATTTCCTCCTAAGTATGTCTTTATCAGCTTCATTTCTGAGTTGGTCAACAACCAATATATTTGACTCAATTTCCACAGCCGAATCATGCATGTGAGCTAAAGAAATGGCTCGTCCTTCCCTCAACAAGAGGCAAAAATCAGGATCAAAAGCACTAGCATAAGTGATTTTGGCAAAGGCTTCTGAGGGATTTATCTCAATGGGAATCTTATTGTACATTTTATTGAATCTCTTGGAGAAATCAGAGATAGAATCTCCTTCCATTCGTTTCAAGGACCCAAACGCTGTCATGTAATACATGAAGTCTTTTTTGTCTCCCCACTGCCTCAACAAGGCATTTTCCAAAGCCTCAATCCCATCGATAGATCCAAGAGGCAGGGCCTTAAACCATTTCTTGGCCTCACCTTCAAGGCTACGGAAAAAAATCCTCATCCATACATCTACATGCATGATAACAAGATCATCTATGAAAATGTAAAAGGCTTCAAGGTGTTGTTCTACAGATATCTCTCCTTCACTTGTGAACCTGGGTAACTGCTTAAGGTAGCCATCTCCTGGAAGGGAATTGAGAGGCTGAGGTAACACAAGGGGATCATACCTAGCAGTTATTATAGCCTCCATTTTAGCCATGGGGGGATTTTCTCCTGCCATAGGAATGTTAGGTGGAGGAGAACTAGGAGGAGAAGGTGTTCGAACAGGGGATACTGAAGCTAAGATTTTAGGTAGAATAGGAAACAATGGAGGATTCAGAGAGAAGGATACAGGTCTTGAATGAGCAGATGCTTCTCTCTCTGTAGTAGCATCCACAGTAATAAAGGGAGGGGTGTTGAAGCTAGGAGTGGGGAAATCTCCAGTGGTCCTAGATCTAAACCAAGCTGCAATGTCAGGGGAGATAGGAGTGACAAACGTTTCTCCCTCCAGTCCTGGACCAGGAGAAGAAAACTCAGCAGGAACACTCCCAAAGTTTAGAAACTGAGAAACTTCAGTAACAGGTTGGTTGGGAAACTGAGAAACAGAAAATGGAGTTTCTAACAAAGGAACATGAGAACTATTAGAAATACCTGGTTCAACAGTAGAAGTTTCTCCTTCAAGGGTCCTTCCCTTTCTGAGAAGCTTCTCAGGATTTTCTTTAGGTGTAACTAGAGGCGACTACGGATGAGACCGCATGTGTCTGCCCCTCAAAACCACAACTGAAACAGCAGATTCATCATAGTGGAGTCGCCAAGTGCATAGTAGCAATCTTGTAGGGCTTTGATGCCTGATGCACCTTTAGAATTAGAGGCTTAATGTCATTCAATCTCAGGGAAAATATTCAACTTTGTCCCCGACAACGGTGCCAGAAATGTTAGCATCAGAAGTGACTCCTGGATTGTAGCAGGAGCAGAGCCCGACACCCATTAGTTTATGTCATGATTTGTTTATCAAGGGTGATCAAAAGAGAGCAAACTCAAAATGATATCGTTTTAACTCAAAATCCTAGACCGAACTATGTATGAACAGGCTAGGTCTTAGTCTAACTTCAGTCAGTAGGTTGTAGTAAGGGTAAGAAGGAGGAAGACATTAACGAGAAAATGTAGAGGTTGACCGAAGATGTCAGGCCTTTCAACAACCCAAGGATAAATGATTTAAACACAGGAACTCCTAGAATTTAAATCACAAGGAAACTAAGGAATATCACAGCGTTACAACAAATCATTTATCATAACACAGTCACAATTGTTCATGAGAATCTATTGATCATGAACTCCTTAGCATCATAAGGAAAATAGAGTAAATAAGAAAGATGAATTCCATTTAAACAAGAAATCTTGAATACACATACATGATCAGAGAAACCAGTGCTTCATCAAAACCATACAACAGGGAGCTTAGCTCTACCAACGTTGCTTTACAAAATGGCAAAATTGCCTACATATACCCAAAGCAAATAATAGCAGCAAAACCAAGACTTCTTCATTAACAAAATTACATTTGCATGTTTACTAGCAGACTGCACCTGCAGTCTCTATATGGTTGTGTGCTTATGTCAGATGCAATCGGACTCCTGGCACCCCGCAGAAGAATTGACATGTCTCGGGTCCTTTTCTGGGCTTTCCATTTATAGTGGAGATGATGTCTAACTACCACCAACAACTTCAATAACTTCCTCCTTGGGGTAAGGAACAACCAGTTCAACTCTTCCTTTAGAGATGTGGAGGTATTCTCACGGTGCCACCTGGATCCGCTAACCGACTGTTTGGAAAGACTTGTAGGCAGGTGCGATAAATGGGGCATAAGATAAGAAGCAATGTAAGAACAAAGGTCAATTGGGGATTATTTGGCATGCTCATCGTGTAAGAGGGAAGGTAGGTGACAAAGTAAGTGATAGGAGTGAGACACATGACAGGGGGAAGGAGGGTGATAGAGGAAAGGAGGAAGGGTGATGAGATATGACTGTTTGAGGGAGGACACGTTGCTTATGGCGGGACAGCGTGGAAGGGAGTGGGACAGGTGTCGGAAGGTGAGAGGGAGCAAAAGGGGATAATGTGTGCCAGGATGGCACTAAGTGGAGGTGAGATATGNAGGTAGATAGGCAAAGGGGGTCCCAAATCCAACCTTGACCATAGATCCAGGCTCCCTTATCTATACCGTTGAGAGATGCACGTCTAATTCTAGACCCCCCCCGCTTTATAGGTAGAATGGCGAGGGGGCTCCGAAATCCAACCTTGACCGTAGATCTGGGCACACAGATTCTAGCCACCTAGATATGCCTGCGCTTAACCAAATGTTCATTTGTGCCCCAACCTAGGGTAAGTGGGTTTTTACCCCACTTCTTTGCATTTTTCCACCCAAAGGGGCTTATCTCTTAGGAAAATACACTCTTTACAAGAATTGGTGATAACAGACGGTACTAACCATCCTGCTTCATGATCACTTGTTGCAACTTGCCTTCTCTTGTAACTCGCTACTATAATTTGTCTTCTATTGCAACTCAAATTTTGTTGCAATTCACCTCTATTGCAACTCTCCTACTAACTCACTACTACAATTCATCTTCTGTTACAACTCGCTACAACTCACCTCTGCTAAAACTCACCTACACTTGTGACTACAACAAACATTCTTCTGTTGCAACTCACGCCTTCTGCTACAATTCAACCATCCTATCACTGCAACTTGTTTCTTGTTACAGAACACCTTTGTTGGGACAAATCCTTTTTCTACAACTCCATCATCCTCACATTACAACACTCATTCTGTTGTACACACACCATGTTGCAGCAACACATTTTGCACAATATATCTCTAAGATGGTAATTCTTTGTTGCAACTCATCTCTAACAATAATCCATCTCCTATTACAGTACGCCTTCTTTGCAAAATTCTTCCCATTGTAGCTTCCTTTTGTTCATGTTAGTTAACACCCAGAAAATTTCTTTGGGATGTGTCAAAGAAACCCCAAGGTAACTATTTCAAACGAATTTAGATTGTATTTTGATCTATACAATCAGAGAGGGCTCTCTCAAAGAAAAAAGGCTTTCATACTCAAGAAATATACAATAAAATCACTCAAAGGCCAAATTTTGATATGGTATGGGTTTGTTTTTGTTTTAAAAAGGTTGGTAGGACAAGCTAGAGATAAAGTACCATTGGGAAATGGAGTCAAATTATTAAATACCATGAAGATTAACACAACTGTGTATTCCTGAGGGAATAGAGGAAAAATAAGCACACCTTTTCAACAATCAATATTCAGATGATGGAAAGATGGAGATAAGAAAATCCCATTACTAATGAGAGCGTCTAATAAGGATAAATTCTCAATTGTAACTTTAGAAGAAATAATATAAAGGTTGACTACAATGAATAGAGTACCTAACAAAGGGTGAATTATGAACCTCCAATCATTAAAACATGACACCATCATTAACTATATGAAGGGAGCATCTATCAAGGATGAATTCTGATAATTTTATCTTATCTATGCTTAGAAGAAAAAATATAAGTGAAATGAATGTGAACTGGGGAAAAACACACTAAATGGGGACACTGTGATGAATCTTTGCTATCAAAAAACACTCTCTTCTTTTATTAAAATTCATGATAAATTACACAGTTTTCCATCTACAAAGGAAGACATCCCTCCAGCCAGTCGAACCCCTCTTCATATTTTTACATATCAATATATAGGCATCTTACACTAGCCCCAGAATTTGATCCTTCTAACTGCTTTCTAAAAATAGTAATTGTTACAAAAGGTAATGACTCATGCAAACAACTCTCTAATTTCTAGGATATGGTTACAAAACAATGAAAAGTGTACAACTTCTACCTGAAGCCTTGGGATTGATCTTCTCACTCTGCCACCTTTGTGTAGAAAACTGGAGCTACTGTTGTGCAAGTCCTACCTACAACGTTTGTGTAGCAACTTTGTGTAGCGCACTTTATCTTTGAACTATCGATTTTCCTCCTTGAAATCTGCAAATAATATTCATCTTTTGATTCTGCTGCTATGTGTTGTCTATATTTCTTGATGCTCAAATTTCTAAAACTATCGATTCAATCCCCCTTCAATTGGGATTTTCCTGTTGATTAAGGTTGGTTGTCATTGATGTCAACTCTTGAAGAAAGACCCATAGCACAAAGTTTTGGGTAATGGACCCAATAGTGTTTGATGTAAATATGAATCATTATTGTTTTTTCATGGTTGATAATAAGTAAATATGGATGAACTCCAAAGTGGTCCCCTTATGGTGAAAGCCCTCACGGGAAGACGCTTTACGGATTGAGTTATCCTAGAAGA
>JASDQU010505829.1:49266-62811 GCA_032191745.1 Picea mariana | reverse complement strand
TTACTATGTTTACATATCTCTACCTCTGTTTAAAAAAAATAAAGTAATAAAACTTTGTTTTTCCCTGCCACTGTGGAGAACCGATTGATGCCTTTGCCACAGCAAGGTAACTCAGCCAATGTTCGACTCTGCAACTTAAGCGCACATCTTTGTAGATGCTGCATGCACCCACCCTACATGATCAGTGCAATGATTGCCTATACCTCCACCTCCGCAAGACGCGTTATGGATAGCTTGTTATGACGCGGTTAAGGAAATTTAACAATTGGATCTTGGTTGCTGGCGGCTGCACCGACAGTAGCCATTGATTTCATATTTACGAGCATGTCTAGGTCCTGGGTTAACACAGACCCGATGGTGCAGTGAGCTGGATGATCTCTGTGGCTACATTATTTATTAGAGCCATTAACTGGTGTAAGTGTAGGATGCGTTAGGTGAGTCCTTCCATTGATATCGTTGTCCATGCATAATGGCTACGCTGGAAAAGTGTCGAAGGGTTCACCCAAACAAAAAAAAAGGGGGTTACCATTTCGAGTAGGTCACAACAAACCTGAATCACCAAAACGGTCGCCATTTCCAAGAACCCTCAGACATATTGCAATTGTTGAATCCCCCAAATCTCTGTTTCCTTAAAAAAGTAAGGATTCGACAGAATATGACAAGGGGAGTTTCCTTTAGGATAGGATAAGAACAAGGTAAGTCTTGAGTGATAAAGCAAAATCTACCCATAATAGGATATATTCCAATATGGTGGTCCTATGGCACAATCATTCCAGCTCTCAGATTTGGCGGTAGGATCCAAGTTAGTTTATAAAAAAAATAAATTATTTTACCTTTTATTTTTTCGAACACAGATTTTTATTTTTTTTGCTCTCAATATCTGGCACAGGAGGGATTCCTGATGGACTGGTGAAGGTTTATGACAGACTCTTTTAAACTGCATCTTAACTTGAGAATTTTTTGCATTAAACCAAGGGTAGGAAATCCATTCTATTCTTCCATGCACGTGAAGGGTGATCCTTTTTATTTATAAATTAGGTTATTGAGTTAAGGTAAATGTTAATTTTAAAATATTGCATCAATTATTGATTTTTAATTATTGGGTTATTGCGCTTATTATTGGTTCATAGTTATTGATATTATGTGCCATTTAGTATAATATAAATGTAATGTTAACTTTGTTTTAGGGTGATGTTATCACAGCATAAGGCATTGTAAGGTTAGTGTTAGATAATAGGGAGGTATTTTATTGATATTTGTTTTCAATTGATTATAATATACCATGCATTGTTGATCATGTTTTAGGGTAATGATACTGCAATATAAAGCAATTGTATTGATAGTGTTAGCAAATTGGGAATGAAATTTTACTGTTAATTATTGCAGGGTCCTATAGTATAAATTGAAATGTTGTGTTATCTTATTGTAAGTTATTATAATATATTGCATTGGTAACATACAAGAAGTACATGGATTATTATTTTATTGCAAGTCATCTTAATATAAAACATGATGTTGTTAGGGTATTATGGTAAGGGTAGTGTAATTTTATTATATTGATAACACACAAGATGAAATGTGATTATTATTTATTGGCAAGGTTAGTAAAAAGAAATATTGTGGTTATTATTGTGGGAATGTGGTTGAATGTTGTCGAATTGTTAACATATAAGAATGAAATGTCTTTAAACTAAGTACAATAAGTCATTGGTAATAGGGAATGACAATTAATTGATTTTACATTGTTTTTAGGCGTGGATTTGGCAACTTGTGAACTAATGGAAATTACAGAGTGTATTGGATTGGTAATTGATGCTATTTGAGTCGTGGGTAATGCCTTGTACTAATGATGGTTGGTTGTGGTCAGAGTCCATTCAGGTTTGCATTTTATGTAGTCGTCATGGTAATTTATTAATTATTGTTGTACACGGTTGTAATCATTTATTGCTTGGTCTGTTGGAGTAGGGTGGGATGTAGACACCTCCATGTTCCTTAGAACAATCACCATCCCTGAGACCTTAAATGGTTAAAATCAATGGAAACCTGGGCTTGAGCATTGATTATGTGTCTTGGAGGTCCTAACCATTGCAGGGTAGGATGGGCGGGTAGTCAATCTTACTTTTTGTCGGTTGATCGTCCTTAAATGATTGCACTTACTTGTTGTGCATCTCATTTCGTCTAGTAGTGTTCGTCGTGGTTGCATCTTGCTCGTAGCCGAGTGGCGACGCAGAGTCGAATGTATTTATTTATCCTTGCACTCGCGCGCACACACACACAAATAGAAAAATTTTCACTTGTTATAAGATATTGTCGGCGTAATTTTGAGGAGGTACATTACATTTTAAATGTGGAGTATGGATATCCCCCAGAGGATGTTCTCCGAAAGTGATGTGGTAGTTCGAGGCTCTAGCCCTCCGAGGCTCCGAGGCTATGTGCTTGTTCTGGATCAAAACCTCCCTTATGAACAAACTCGCAAAGTGATGTGGCATTGAGGGTCCACTCTGACACTTCGGGGATGCTCGAATGCAGGGTATGAATATATCCCAAATGACCGAACTCGTTGAGTGACGTGGCAGTTCGGGGCTCTGGTACTTTGGAGGTTCGCGCTTGTTTTGGCTTGAAATCTCTCAGAGTGATAATCTCCCGGAGTGAAACTGTATATGCTTGTTGTTAAACCTCGAGCAATTTTGAAACTCTAAATGCACAAGAGCCATTGATTTGAATTTATTGTTGAATCTCCACCGTCGAAAATTTAACCTGTCTGTTTGCTCAAAATATTAGCCCGAAATTCACTTCTCTAACTTGTTGTGTTTTTATTTTGGATGTTTCATGTGAAAATAGAGGACTTGTTCAACCTAATTCACGCTAAATCAGTGGTAAACATGATAAAAAATATGTTAATTGAAACCACAACATGCAATTATCTTGAAGAAAACATAAATTATTGGCGCAAAGAATCAATCAACAAATATAACGATACAAAACTGAGTCATTTAGTAAAGGGAAAGATAATTAACCAAGAAGAAGAGGAAATATTTTGATGAATGTATAGAGAATGGGAGAGGAGGGGTAGGGTTTCAAACTTAGGTCTTAACATTGGCTCAAACTGGGGATAGCACACCCCTATGGGGTGTTGGGAACAATAGATCAGTGCCTTATATCTTAATAACTTTCTCCCACCCTCCTTTTCTTACCTATGTTTCTGTATGCCAGCAATGTACATGTGCCACTATCTCTCAGCCATGCATCTTATTGAATCCAAAACTGTAATTACACCCTAAAGCATGTGTTGGGATATGGATTCTTTATTCACACACAAACTAAATAATCAAATACAAACGGAAAAAAAAATAAGCTATGGTACAAGAGGGGCCTTCCCTCAGTATTTCAAGAAAAATAGTGTTTCAGGAAGCGTCCATTTACTGGGCCACCGAAAATCTCAGTATCATCCAAATTTTGTAAAACAAATGTATTATTTTCCATAACCTCAACCACCTTAAAGGTACCAAGCTTCTTCAAATGTCATATTAGATAAGCCATTGAAATCTATAAACATCCTAGTAACCTAAACAGAAATAGTGGGTTAGAACTAATCGAAAATTGGCTCCCCTTGATCCATAAAAAACAACAATAATCATTGGTAATTTTCATACATTATTATAAATTAATTTATTCATAAAAAAAGATATCCTAATTAATTATAATTCTAAGACAACCTAATAACCTCTTAAATATCTTAACCCTATTATGAACATAATTGATTAATATCTAAAATTAACATTGAATTAATAAACAATTAGAATATAAATTAACAAAAAGGGAAAACCCTAATATATTATAAATTACTTAATACCTATAACCTAACCCTATAACATAGTAATCGAAATGAAGACATTAATAAACAACATTCAATTAATAATAACTCATTATATACATTATAACCAAAACAACCACATTAAGAAACCCTAATATTAACTCAAAACAAACTTTTAATTCTTTTTAATTATTTAGTTTATACCTTAACATTAGATTAGTTAGATAATACCTTAACCCTAAAATAACTTTAATAATCCACTTATTACCTATTAACTAAACCCTAGAACATAAAATAAAGATAAAAAAAAACCCTAAATTAATAATAAACTATTATTTAACCTTAAATAAACAAATTAATAAACCCTAGAAATCTTAGCAAATAATTTAACTTATTAAATAATTGTACAATAAACCTAGCCAACACTAAAAACTTTCCCACACTTCCATTATTTATACCAGATCTTCCCATCTTCTTAACCCAGGCTCATTGTCCTAAATATGGATCCTAATTTGGATCTGAAACGTCGACAGTCTATTGATAACACTATGGCTATTCCGATCAAAACTGAAAAGCCAAATTTTATTGAACTTACCATGCTTACACTTTTATTCCCTTATGGAATCCCACCTCAACACCAGGTGTCCTTATTGAAAGGTCTCCTTCTTGGTTTTCTTTTCAAAAGCTAATTTGATCTTTCTCTGGTATGCCTCAGTTATCTGATTCAGTTCTTCTCTCTTTTGTTAAACCTCTATAATCTGAAAGATTCTCCTATGGATGCCATTTGTCTACTCCATTTCTTCCTGTAGGAATTTTAGAATTGGTAAACCGAGTTGAGTAGGAAATACAACATTTATCCCATAGACTAGCTGAAATGGTGAGGTTCTCAAGGATTTCTTGGTGCTGATCCTATCATCCCACAAGGCATACTTAAGTTTAGAGTCCCGAGTTTTTTTTTGTTTTCAGTTAACAATTTCTTGATGATCCTAATGAGATTCTTGTTTGATGAATCAAACATCCCATTCCCTTAAGGATAATATGGCATGGAATGTGTCAAGGAAATGTTATGGCTACCGCAGAAGTCAATCATGGAGTCGGACTTGAATTCGTGGGCATTGTCTGTTATAAGCTTTCTAGGAAAACCAAGCCTGGAAAATATATTGGATTCTAAGAAGTTTATAATCATCTTGTCAATAGCATTCCTGGTGGTCACAAACTCAATCCATTTGGTAAAGTAGTCAGTGGAAATGAGGATCCACTTTTGATACCCATTGGAGGGTGGATTTATGTCACCTATGAAATCTAATCCCCATTGTTGAAAGGGGCCACTGGTAGTGATAGGTTTTAGGGGAAGTGAGAGTAATTTTCTTTTTCCTGCAAACTTTTGACATTCATTGCATCCCCTTACTGTATTGAATACAAAAGAGAAAAGGGAACCTACTACCCTAGCTATGGGTTGTTTGTGCCCTTCTTCATTCTTTTGTAGTAGTAGAACAACGATGGTTTCCTCGGAGGTGAAAGAAAAGATAAAGAACTCTAAATGGCATAGTCATGGATGACTAATACAGGGGCTTGAACTGAAGCTTATTTTTTGGAATGTTGATTTTTCCTCCTCTGGCCACTTGATAACAACATCTTTCTTCAACATGTTGGTGATATGCCTTATGATTTTAGCAAAGTTTGGCATAAAGCGCCTTAAAAAAATTGTTTTTCCTATAAAAGACTGAATAAACTTCTTATTTCTGGGGATTTCAATTCCTTGAATGGCCTCCACTCTCTTAGGGTTGATTTTTATACCTCCTGTTGACATGATGTGACCTAGGAGTTTACCTTCTAGCATAGCAAAGTGGGAATTCCTCGGATTCAAATAAATCCCATACCTTCTTCATTTTCGTAAAATCTTCTCAAGGTGTCATAAATTCTCATCATCTAATTTGGAGAAAATGGTGATGTCAGATGATCTAAAAAGATCTTTTAAACGGCAATGGTTAAGTTATTTTGCATGAGTTAAAGTACCATTTAGGAAACTGATGAAAGGGGAAGAATTAAAAATGAAACATAGAAGCTATAAGATAATATAACTATCTGAACATAAACATGAAGAACAACAAACCATAAAACACCGAAGTGATAATGAAGTTTGGCAATCTCGCCTACGTCTCCAGGCCTTTGTCTAAGTGGGTGAGGCTTTATTATTTATGTTCAAATCTTTAAAATTTCATCATAACAATTCCAAAAAGTTTACAAAATGATCTAGTACTGTTCCACCAAATCTCAAGAACCCAACAAAATTGACGGCACTGAAAACAGATGAACGAATCTCCCAGAAATGGCCCGAAAAGGTGCTCTCCTTAATGGCTTCCTTGCATAAAAATGGATTTGGCTCAACAATCCTTCAAAATTTTCTTGTTATGAACCTCTTTCCATGAATTCAAGAACCCTTGGTTTATATAGGATTGAATTTGGTAAAAAACTTCCAACTTTCCCCCAAGATATGGCCTAAAAAAGTGTCCAAGATCCTCCAAAAATGACAAATATCTCTCAAAACTTCTAAGAAAATCTATAAAAATCATAATATAAAGAATAAAAAACCACATTTGGCATAAATTCTAGGCCCATCCCTTTTCCTCGGGCTCTTGGTCACCTAGGCACCCTCCAAGTGGCCCTGGGATGCCACTAGCTCATTGGTCCCCTCTTGGATTCTTGGCTCTTGGTTATATGATGTGGCCTTATGCCTACAACTCTATCCTCCATGCGCCAAATATAGTTAAGCCTCGGTTGTTTAGGCCCATGTTCAAATTCCTTGGTCGATGGGATAACTCGGCCAACCAAGCACTTATCCACTACATCCATGCTCCAACCGTTACATACCGAGTCAGATGGTATATGGAGCGATAATCGAGGGCTATCCCATATCAAATATCCATGCCAACTATTTTGTATGGGTTGTGGTCATATAGCATATACACATGGAAATGCATCAAGGCTAGTGGATAGGCCCCAACCCTAATCTCCATCAAAGGAACCACTGCTTCACTTTAAACCCATAACATTTTGAAAAATTGCTAGCCAATGGATGGGTTCCACATGGCATCCCAAGACTCGGCCACGAGGCACCATGTTATTCACCCGAACAAGGACATGTGTCAAACCAAAATTCACCCACCTGTCAGCTATATCTTCCCATTCATCACCTGTCCACGTTAGCGCCACGTGTCATACGAACCCTGCCACGACAACCCGTGCCACCTGTACTTGCCCCGTCATCCTATGTCATGTGTAACCCTTGCAGTGGTGCCATGTGTCATGATATTACTCGTCCATCTATACCTTCCCATGTTAGAACCAACGCACCCTGCCACATCAGTTATATGGCTGGACTTCCTGTACAATCATCTTCCATGTCAATACTGTATGGACTGTACAGTCAACATCTTTTTTTCCATGTTTGAAGAAATGAACAGATCATGATATATTTCTCATACGATGTCTGCTTGATCTGATTCAAGTTGCATTGGGTTCGTATCAACAAGGCCTACTGACACGCCCATTTTTAAGCCATTCTGAGAACTTTTATTTTTAGGCCTTCCTGGACCCATATTGGTTCCTGGATCCAATTCTGGATCACACCTCCCCACTAAATACCTTCTGGTCCTCCAAACGGTTATTGTCCAGTCATCAAGTGCAGGATAGGCCACCCGAATTGTTCTCTGTCTTTAAACTGTTTCATGTGCACCTATCTCATCAAGATCAATTGTAAAACAACCATGATAAATGACAACATATTGTTAACCACTTGTACTTTGTCAGATCTTACTGAAGCCACTATCGTCCATGTTGATAACATTACTAATGATAACATCAGAAATATGCCTATAAATGAGCTAATATTCTTTTATTATTTGCACGACATTAACTTATCTTGAAGCAAAGAGTGGTTGATATTCCATTCTACAATCATCTCTTGTTCTTGCTTAAGATCAATTACTTGATTTGAAACAATTTTAGGTGTGTTGCTTGCATGAGACGTTTTTCTTAATTGTTCCATTGTTTCAAGAGATTGATTTACTTAAAATGATGAGCATGTACCACATATTATTTGTCTTCTTTGATTAGTTGATATTGATTCTTTTCCTTGTAGAAGACTGCTTTGCGACCATACAAATAAGGATTGCCTAAGACCATTCCACATTCATTCAGTGGCACCACATCACATGTTGCCTTGTCCAAAAACTTAGATGAAATTGCAAACTTTAATGTGCATTGTTTTGTTATGTGCAATTGATGATTTCTTCTTATCCATTTAAGTGTGTAAGGCTTATAATGTATCTGAGTGTTTAATCCCAATTGTTTAACCAATTCTTCTGATATCAAGTTAGATTGAGATCCACTATCTATCAATGTGTCGACCTTAGTATGTCTTATTATGACCCTTATGTGAAACAATTTACTTCTATAATAAAATCCATCACCAATTTTACCTATCAAACCAACCAATGAGACTTTAGATTCATCACGTGAATCTAATCCCAAGTCTGTTGGTCGTGTTGTTGCTGCACATTGTTTGTCTCCCTTTCCTTTATTTTAACAACTTCGGTCTCTTCTCGGGATGCAATTGCTAGCAATATTCCTCATCATGCTCTTCTTTCTTGCAATGCTTGCAAGAGGGCTTCTCTTCCTTTCTTTCCACTGAATTTTTCTTCTTTCCATTCCACTTCATTTTGTCCTCTTTCCTTGAAGACGATTCCCCTCATACACCAGCTCATGTTTTCCCTGCCTCAATGTATGTTGCTTGAACAAAAAAATCATTAAGATTAGTCGATCGAAACATAAATACAATGTTACGAATATGTGCAGGTAAACCTCCTATATACTTCATAAGAGTTTCTTAGGTATGTAAAGGAATATCTAACTTCAATGCCATCTTACGAAAACCATCTGTGTATTCTCGCACTGTTTGTCCTTTTCTTATTTTAAAAGATTTCCATTCAATTAAATCCTTTTGTTTATAACCCAAAGGATAGAATTTTTTTCTAAGTGCAGAAACAAAAACTTGCCATCATGGAAATACATTACCCACTTGTTGTGTGGAATTTTGCAACTTGCTTTTCCACTAGATTAGTGTTGTGCCTGTAAGTCTAAGCGATACCAACTTGATCTGAGTTTCCTTGTCCTTTATTTGTTGCACACTACAATAAACCTCCATCTATCTGACCCAATTATCAAGCCTCCTTGCATTGACGTCACCATCATACATAGGTAATTCAAATTTCACATCAAGTTTTAGTAAAGGCATATCTTTTTTATGTTTATGGGAATGTTTCCTTGTAGTGGATTTAGAACTTGAACTTGAAATTGAAGAAGAAGAAGAAGTTGATGGAGAAGAAGGAGGTGCAGAAGGAATTTGAGGAAGATCCTCTCCTTATTCACTTTTAACATTTGAATATTCAACTAGAGTCGGTCTCTTCCATTCCAAGTAATACTTGTATAGAACCTTCATCATCTCGGACATGGATAAGAAATGTTTTTGAAACTCTTTCTCCTCATTAGAGAGTCCCTCTTCCGATGCCATATTCTCACTTTGAGAAGTTATCTTTCTCAATCCAATCAATGGATTCTCTTCAACAAGCTATCATTAACCATGATTCATATTTTCCCTGGTAATCATGCAAACTCAAAAACCAACCGTCAACCTGCTCTCATACCTCTTGATCCAAAAAGATATTTCAAATGACAATGGTTAAGTTATTTTGCATGAGTTAAAGTACCATTTAGGAAACTGATGAAAGAGGAATAATTAAAAATGAAACATAGTAGCCATAAGATAATATACATATCTAAACATAAGCATGAAAAACAACAAACCATAAAGCACCAAAGTGATAACGGAGTTCGACAATCTCGCCTACTTCTCCAGGCCTTTGTCTCAATGGGTGAGGCTTTATTATTTTTGTTCAAATATTTAAAATTACATCATAACAATGCCAAAAAGGTTACAAACTGATCTAGTCTTATTCTACCATATCTCAAGAACCCAACAAAACTGACAACATTTAAAATGGATGAACGAAGCTCCAAGAAATGCCCCGCAAAGGTGCTCTCCTCAATGGCTTCCTTGCATAAGAATGGCTTTGGCTCAATAATTCTTCAACATTTTTGTGTTCTAAACCTCTTTCCATGGCTTCAAGAACCTATGGTTTATATAGGATTGAAGTGGGTAACAAACTCCCAACTTCCCCCCAAGATCTGGCCTTAGAAAGGGCCCAAGATCCTCCAAAAATGCCCAATATCTCTCAAAACTGTTGAGAAAATCAATAAAAATCATAAGATAAAGTATTAAAACCCACATTTGGCAGAAATTTCAAGTGCAACCCCTTTTCATCGGGCTCCTGGTCACATGGGCTCCCTTCAAGTGTCCCTGGGTTGGCGCTAGTTCATTGGCCCCCTCCTGGATTCCTGGCTCTCGGTTATATGTTGTGGCCATATGCCCAAAACTCTATCCTCCACGTGCCAAATCTAGTTAAGCCTAAGCTATTTAGGCCCCAAGTTTGTGGGCTATCCTGGCCAACTAAGCACTTTTCCACCACATCCACACTCCAATCGTTACACACTGGGTAACATGGTATATGGAGCAATAATCGGGGGCTATCCCATATCAAATATTTGCGCCAACTATTTAGTATGGGTTGTGGTCATATAACATATACACATGGAAATGCATCAGGGCTGGGGGCTAGGCCCCAGCCCTAATCTCCATCAACGGAACCATCGCTTCACTTTAAATATTAAATTTACACCTTATAAAACAAGCACCATAGTGGGCGAGCTGGTATCCCGGCCCTGCCCAAAGCACTCCGACATGGACCATAGGTCACAGGTTCGAATCCTATTAAACCCATAACATTTTGAAAAACCTCTATCTAATGGATGGGTGCCACATGGAAGCCCAGGACTAGGCCATGTGGCACAACGTTATTCGCTTGATCAAGGACATGTGTCAAACCAACATTCGCCCACCTGTGAGCTATATCTTCCCAATCAACACTTGTACACATTAGCCCATTCCACGTGTCACCCTTACAGTGGTGCCATTTGTCATGATATGAATCATCCATGTGTACCTTCCCACGTTAGTGCCAACACACCCTTCCATGTCATTTATGCAGTCGTACGACCTATACAGTCAACTGCCACGTTAGGACTGTATGAACTGTACAGTCAACATATTGTTTTGCCTGTTTGACGAAATGAACATATTGCGATGCATTTCACATACTACATTTGTTTGAGCCTGTTCATGTTGTGTTGGGTTAGTATTGACGAGGAGTATTCACACGTCTGTTTTGAAGCCATTATGAGAAATTTGATTTTTAGGCCTTCCCGGACCCATTTTGCTTCTTGGATCCAATTCTTGATCATCATCCAAATATATAACCATAAATTTGTCTTTCTCCCCTACTAAACCTACATCCATATCCCTATGAAAGGTGGCCCCTGCATTCATCATCCCAAAGGGCATCTTGTTGTACATGAATGTCCCCGAAGGTGTGGTGAATTCTTTTTTTTCTATGTCTTCTTTACATACTGATATCTAGTTATAACCAAAGTACCCTTCCAACAAGGAAATTATGTGGGTTCCTACTACCCTTTGAAAAATATAGTCCATCTTGGGTAGGGGGTAGTTGTCTTTTAGGTAACACTTGTTGATATTTCAAAAATCCACACACAAGTGTATCTCCCCATTCCTTTTCCTCACGTGTACCAAATTGTCCACCCAAATCTGAGTAGCTCAAGGGAACAATAATTCTGGCATCAAGCATTCTTTTCATCTCTTTTTCAATTATGGACATAATAATGGGATTAAATTTCTCGATCTTATGTCTGAATGGATTAGAACCATCCTTTAGAGGGATCTTGTGTTGGATGATGTCTATGTCAAATATCTTCAAATCCTCATACGACCGTGCAAAAAATCACCGAAATTTTTCATGAGGTTAACATACCTATTTTTTTTTTCTAGAGGTAGCGACTTGGAAAATTTGACTATTTTGTGATTTTCAACAGTCACAATGTTGCACTCCATCACTTCATATTCTTGATTTTTTATGGCAACTTCTCTGGAGACATCGTGACTGTCAAATAACCTTTCCAGTGGCACTAGACCCCTGAGGATGTGGTTTGTTTTAAGTTCCACAATGTTATGGCCAGCCACTTTGTTCAACAAATGAGATATTTGTTGATGAAACGATTCACCATATTTTCCCTCTTGATCCATTAAGATACTGGAGAATTCTTCAATGGTGTGTAGAAATATTTGTAGCTCCATGTCATAACTAAAGACCTTATAGTGATCTATGTTGTCTAGTATGGATGTCCTATGTCTGACTTCCACCTGATACTTGATATTTGGGCCAATGGGAAGTCTGAAAGTGTTGTCAGCCAATGCCAAAGAATCTTCCTTTTGATTTTCCTCTCTAGGAATGAAGAAGATATTAAATTCCAGAAAGAAGTTATCAACTAGGTCCCATGCCTCATTCATGTATTGTTTGAGCCTCTGTTGCTTATCTTGATAGTTTTTTATGACTTGATTGATGATTAGATAAGAATCACCAAATATTGCCAAATTGTCAATGGCCATGTCTTTAACATCCCTCAATCCGAGCACCAAAGGTTCATACTCAGCTATATTGTTAGTATTCTTGAATTCCATCTTATACGAGATCATTATAACCTCCTACGCAAGGGAAATGAGGAATATACCAGCCCCAAAACCTCCTTTTCATGAAGAGCCATCGAAATAAATATTCCACACTTTGTTCTTCTAATCTTTGAAAGATTGATTTTTGCATTTGTTGACTGTAATTTCTTCTTCATCACCATTTAGATGAAAAATAGATGAGTCGATCTCATCCTCGACAATGTAAATTGGGTGATTTTTTGGATTCTAATGGTTTCTGACAATGTACGCCAATCTAACCTCCCTATATAGCCTCCTGTGATCTCCTCTAAAAATAGGTATGGTGGGATATGTGAGGTCCATTTGTAATTGTTATCACCCTATAAGTTATAGGAATCAACTGGTGACTGGGATATTATCTGTCTCTAGTGTTTTTGTTGACAAATGATTTTTCATTATGCAAATAATTTGAAAAGAAAAAAAGAAAAGAAAAAGTAAAAAGGAAAAAGAAAAGAAAAAGAAAAAAGAAAAAAGAGAAGAAAAAAGAAAAAGAGGGCATAAAAGAATTGCAATAAAAGCCCCATGCAATAATAGTAACTTGGTCCATATCTTTCAAGCATAGCCAAGTTCTTTTTAAATTTGATGTTGATAGGATAGTGAATGATTTGGCTAAACATTTTAATCTTAGCCAAAGTGTCTAGGTTAGATTAGTGAATAAATCTGGCCAGACTGTCTAATCTTGGTCAGATAGCCCTAGGGTAGAGTAATTTCTTAACCCAACAATTTAATCTGGGTTAACTGTCATAGGAAGATAGGTTAGTATGTAGGCTAGTTGCTTTATTGTTCCATTCCAATAAAACCATCTTGATGTAAAATGTTGCATCATGTCTCATATGCCTAAAAGATAGTTTGGTCGAAGCCCCATGGTGGTGTCTACTTGAAAGTTTGGGGAAAAACCCATAAAAATGCATTTATCCTAAGTTTTTCCCAGCACATGTGTTCTCCGCTCCCCATTTTATGATCCCTGCACATTTCGACTGTCCTGATCGTGGTG
>JASDQU010505829.1:37272-48167 GCA_032191745.1 Picea mariana | reverse complement strand
GGGGGGGGGGGGGGGTCCAGAATGGTAATCTCCCTCTGCCCGGTCCCTTGTATTATGTGGCATACATCTATTGGTCCTGAAGTCCCGTCACCATCTGCTATCTGACAGATCCCCCGTCACTTATGGAAGTCACTTTCCACTTGCTCCACTTGTTCCACTTGTTCCCGAGATAGTCACATCCCATAACTATTGTCAGTCCCCTCCCCCCTTTTCACTCATGGAAATCCCCTTATTATGACTTTTACCTCCAATCCTTAGCCACCACTTCACCCATCTGTATCTTTCTACCACCATCACCTGCCATCTCACCCCCAAGTGGCCCATTGTCCATTCATTACTAGATATCACACCCGTTATCCAACTGACCTGTCTCCCGCGCCCAACCGACCCCAGTTTTAAATAAAACTACCATTATTCCCCTTACATTCATTGTTCACCCATTGCACCAGATAAATTCACAGCTTACTCCTCCATTACATTCCATCGCCCTCATCCACAGTCATTCAACCCCACTAACTTTGTGTTTATTGCAGGTACTGTTGCAAAAATGGTGCCAAAGCCCAAACAAGCAGAAGGAGAGGAGAATCTGTTTCTCTCACCTCTTGTCGACCTGGACAAGATCTCACTGGTCGACAAAGACAGATTAATTGCAGATACCAAATGTGATTTCGATTTCTCAGACCTCCATTCATGGCTCAGGGAAGTGTTCCTAGACCAGAGTGATGAAATTGGACTCTAGGAATCCAATTTACCCCTTTACCTTTTTCCCCAGATCTACCATTTTCCCGAGTTCGCACTTAAATGTCAAGCTCACTATATTCTTGAACAAAGAGATGTCATCTCCTCATCTAGAGACACCTTGTTCCTCATCACGTCTGAAGACATAGACCAGATGATGTAAATTCCCTGCGTCGACTCTGCATCTCCTTTCAATCTAGAAATCCTTACAGAGTTGTATCAGAAGATGACTTTTCCCCAAAGAGCTCAAATATTCGATCTTTTCCTTCCCACCTCCACTCAATTCCCTTCCACAAATCCCCCTTAATCATCGTCCATGTTCTCCACTAAGGGAAACCAGGTCATTTCTTCCCTTTGTGCTTTGCTTGGGTGCTATTCCGACCAGTGGGTAGATGAGCCCATTCTGGGTTTTCTATCCATTTTCTCCACCGATGAAAAGCCCACCACCCAGTTTGATTTCAGCACCTTCTTAGCAGACAATATTCATGAACAATTCATGAATTTAGGCACGGAGGGCATGTTTAGATATTCATCAATATTAGCCTACTTGTTCATATTTTTTCCAGGAGGATAAGTTTGCATTTTCCATGAAGAAGATGGATGCAGATGGTAAACCTCAGGCAGTCACAGTATGGACCTCTTTGCTGAAGCATAAATCCATAGAGTGTAGCTTCAAGGCATTCATCGATCTGTTCTACCACCCTGTGGTAAGCATGTTGAGTGGCAGGCCCGAGCCTCAAATAAATAACGAAGTCCAGAGAGTCCTACATCTCTCGGACAACACAAATACCAGGGATTGGTACCTATATCAAAACCATACCGAGATCAGAGTATACGGGTGCGAGTTGGCACCCTATAAGTTGCCCAAGTATGTGCCGGCCAGAAGCTTCGCGTTAGAGTATATCAGACAGATCATGAATTCAGATGATATCCATTTTGTATCTCTGAAGAAAAAACAATAGCTTTGAATCAAGGGGCAGATTGGCTCCTTCATCTGCAATAGTTAGGGCGCCGGGGAAGAAGCTGGCAGGATGTTGAAAGAAATGAAGTTCTTTATGAGATTCTCATGGCACTATGATCTTTATGGGATCATCTCAGAGATGAGGTTGAAGAACAAGAACATCCCGTATGTTCATGTGTCCAAGCCCGAAATTGAAAAATTTGCAAATCAGATAGTGTGGGTGCCAAACACTTTGGTCGAAATAGAACAACAGGCTCCCCCGACCACTATGCCACCAACGACCATGCCATAGGTCCCAAAAGAGAAGAGGCATCGTCAAGATTTATCTCCACCTATCACGGAGGTATCATCTAAAGAGTTCCAGTTGCACACTAAGAGGCCCAAGACAATCAAAGTTCTCAGCCCTACGGGGGAGAAAGAAGCCCCGCCTACCACAGTGGTCAAGTCTGTGATTCCACCTTTCGGCTCAAGCCTACATAAGGACATCACCCCAGCAGTGCCAAAGAAATCCTTAGACTCCCCACTGGACACTCAGTCAGGCAAGACTGGGCCCAAGTTGAGCATTTTCGAGAAGTATGAGCTGATTAAGAAAAAGAACCAGACCCTTACCAGCAGTACTTACACTTAGTTTCGGAAGCAGACGTCGACTGCGCAGCATAGGCTGTTGTCTGCATTTGACATAGAAAAGGGTAGGATGCACATGGCCTTCCTCCA
Source organism: Picea mariana (assembly GCA_032191745.1). Classification (NCBI taxonomy): domain Eukaryota; kingdom Viridiplantae; phylum Streptophyta; class Pinopsida; order Pinales; family Pinaceae; genus Picea; species Picea mariana. Next base: position 45,754 of record JASDQU010505829.1, on the reverse strand, counting down.
GGCGCAAGTATCGGAACCCAAGGTGATCATTGACTACAAGAGGCCACCTTCGAATTCCAGATGAAGGACGTAGACCCAGCAGATCAGATGATTCTGCACAAGTAGACAAGGGAGATGGTATTCCATACATTGGTGCATGCTTCCGCTTCTGCAGAAAAATTACAGGTGTCACTAAACAATGCTCAGACATAACTCAAACTGGAGAAGATATCGTCCTTTGCGAAGGAAAATAGAATCAAAACTTTGGAGGAGTTGGTCCTCAAGATCAACTATGACCCTTTGAATGTCAAAGAAGCAAAGGAGATGATAAATAAGAAAAATGTTGACATTGCCTCCTTGAGAAAACAACTGAAACTCCCACCCACAGAGGACTCATAGGCGAAGGAGATAGCAGAGAAAGAAGGCGAGAAGGATGCAATGCTTACGCTGCTCATGGAGCAGGATGCACAACTCAAAGAAATGGAAGCTGAAATGGAGAGATTATTAAAAGAGAAGGAGTAGTTGAAGCCAATGGAAGTCATTCCATTGAGTTCCATTCTAATTTTAGGAGCAAGCACTGTATCAGTGACAACAGTCCCATTTGCAGCTCCATTAACACAACAAGAGAAGATAGTCGACCTGGCTAGATCCATGGAGAAGATGAACCTGCAGGAGAAAGAGATCAACAGGCTTAAAAAGGAAGTTGAGAACCTTCAGGAACTCAAAAATTCCTTCCAGACCAGCCTCTCCAAAGAAAAGTAGGTAACAGAGCAGCTCAAGCAAGAGCTACAACAGCTCCAAAACCAAAAAGTGGAAGGGAAGAGTTAGGCTGAGGTTAAAGGGAATGTATGGACATACATCAATAAGTCCATAAATGAGATATGGCCCATGATCCAAATCATGTTTGAGAAGAATGAGCTAGTTCAGAGGAGCAAACAGGCCATTGAGAATATCAGAGTAGAATTGGGAGAAATGCCAACACAGGCAAATGAGATCATCAAGTTCCTCAATTCTAAGACCAGGGAAGAGTTGGAAGAGCTGAAGATTGAAGACAGAATAGAGACCATCCTTGAGGTCAAAAGAGTTCTGACCAAGAGAGGACTAATGCTTCAACTGGAAGAAAAGGTTCAGGTCATGGACCAGGGGGTACAAAGGTTCTTCAATAAGATCGAGGCTCTCCAAAAGAAAGGTCTACCAGGTTTGAAGGTTATTAATGATAAACTGATGACACTTCCAGATTAGAAGAAGAGATTGGCTGAGGTGTCTAAGGACAACTCAAAGTTTGTTGGCATATAAGGGAGCATCACCGACAAAGAATTCCTGGATTCCCTTCAGTGGGACATTAGTATCCAACGCAAGATTCGATACGTATTCCTCACCAAGCCTACATTCGCCAAGTATACAGAAATGGACGAAGTGTATCGAAGACTGCTCAAAGTCAAGGTGCCCAGTCATCTCAGATGGGAGGAACTCTATGATCTGCTCGATTAGCAGATGAGTTGTCCAGGTCCAGTCAGTTGTCCAGTCAGATGAGGTCATGCAAAGACTTCATCAATGGTCTACCCAGAAATTAGCGTGCAGTTACACCAAATCATCAAGCAGTTCCGAGATTTAGAAATTTTGTTAAATTAGTTAGGCTAAAAATAGAATTAGCACATCCTGGTCATTTATGACAGGAACGTTTGTAATTTGAGTTATAAATACTTCACCTTTCAAAGTATTGGTTGTTGTTGATCTTCACACCTCGACAATATTCAGACTGTAATATTTTTCAAGAGATCTTCCATTAATAAAAAGGAGGCATTTTACAGGATTCTTGCGTGTATTCACTGGTGATGTTTACTCTCTAAGTTGAATGTTATTCTTTCTTTGTAATCATCTTTTTTTCTAATTCTAATATTTAAGAGTAACGAATGTTGCAGGATTTATCTCATATACCCTGTTTCTGACTCGAAAGATTTCAGTGTTTATCTTCTGGTGTTTTCAATTAAGAAATTCTGAACTGCTTCTTAGTTGAAATTATCTTTCTCATATTTTCTTCTATCCATCATCTAATCTACTAAAATATCCAGTGAGTATATTATCTCACCCTGTGGAAGTCTTCCTTCACATTTCTGGTTGTATTTCATATTTTATTTAAACGCAAACCCCATAGCCCAATGGATGTGTAGACTGTCTCAACCAATTCAAAAAATACTTTGACAACAAAACCTACCTTTTTCTTTACCTAGCCTAATATCTAAAATTGGAAATATAGCTAAATCATATAGAGAGATCCCTCTCTTAAGTTGGAAGGGCTAGATCCCAGCTTCGAAAGTGGTTGGATAAAGTTACCTTTCTAGATTTCTTCTGTTTTCAACCTCTAGGAAATTTACCAAGTGCTAACATAGTGGCGACCATACTGGGGAAAGAACTAAAAATTGATAATTTCACATTTTCTTTCCCCTAAAAAGAAATTTTGTTCTCGGAATATTGCAAATATTGAAAAGAAAGTAATTTTTACAAGTTGATTAAACTTTGTACATATTATTTTCGAACTCACAAAACTAAAATATATATATATATATCAAAAACCAAAAAAAAATCCTGGCTCCCAAGAAAGTTTACACTCGATCTCATCCCGACCCAGAACCTATGATAGTGACAGATAATCCCAAACAGTTGCTCAGGAAAAAGACCTTAGCTGAAGGTTCAGTGATTCATTTTCCCCTTCCTAAGTCCCCTTCCTTTTCGGGGAAACCTGCTACCTCTCAAAACCCTGACCTTGATACCTTTCCACAACAAATCCTGGTTAGAACACGGTCCGATATCTTTGTGACTGGAATCATCTTTGACCCAACTATTTTGCAACCCTGAACCATCGAAGTTCTGTCTCCCATAACTAAACCACAAATCACTCCCTCTGTACTATCCAGTCCCTCCTCGTCCTCGTCTTTAGTCGCTACCTCGTCGATCATCCAGGTTGTCGTCCCACCTCCTCCACCCATCATGGTAGCTCAATATGCTCCTTTGGTGTTGGCTGCACCACTACATGCCATGCACCAAGACTATCAAACAAGACTTCCATAGTTTGATGCAACAAGACCTTTAAATGCCCAACAACATGTTGACAAAATGAATGATTATTTTGACCTGCAAGAAGTTGATGAAGTTGACGTTCAAATGAGATTTTTTGCCCAAAGTTTGAGAGGTGACGTCAAGAAATGGTACAAAGATTTACCTGCTGCCTCATTCCCTGACCTTGTCACGTTCCATAGGAGTTTTCTTGAGAGATGGGAGGTAAAGAAAAACCCTCTCCAAATATTGTCAGAATATGAGAATATAAGAAGAAATCAGGGTGAGACGGTACAAGATTACTGCACCCATTTCAATAACCTGTACAATGTAATTCCATCCAAAATCAAACCTCCACAGGGCCTGGCGTTGATAAAATTCCCTGATGGCTTTGATGCCGGTATGTCATACCAACTAAGAGAAAGAAATTCTACCACCCTTGCAGACATACAGAAAAGTGCTATAAGTGTGGAGGCCAATTTGTTGGCAAAAAGGGCACGTCAGAGGTTAGAAAGGAGAGTCAAGATCAAAGAGGAACCTTCCACATTGAACTTAGATTCCAAATTAGATTCTTTGGCCATAGCAGTGGAAAGAATGATGGAAACACTTACTGTGTCAAAGAGAAATCCTCCAAGAGAAAACCCACCAGCTCCCCAGGTTCAGAACCCTAACTTTAGGAGAAACCCTCCTCAAATCAGACAGAGAGATTCTAGGGATCAAAGAGAGCAGAGAGGTCCAGATCAGCAGATCAGACCTTACGATTCTGAAAAGGCCATCACAGCCCGAGGTTTCACCTATTAATCCACCGATCACTTCTGAGCAGAAGAATATGGTGGACAAATCAGAATTGATGACCCAAGGCAGATCCCCTACACCTTTCAGCCTTGAGGGGGAGCTGGACAAAGTAAAAATTCCCATCCCACTTACAGAGTTGATGAACAAATATGGTTATCGTTCACAGGTGATTAAAGCACTGGCCATTGAACCTGACATAGGCACGAAGGCCTTAACCATTGGATCAACAAATCATTCATACACTGTGAACCTTACTAATGATCAACTCGAGCTTCTTTTCGAACCAAAAGTAGATGGTCGAGATGATACTGGTGAAGTCGGTCCTTTTTACATCAGTCTAAACATACATGACCTGATCTTGCATAATGCTATGCTGGATTCGGGTGCTTCCCACAATCTGATGCCCAAAGCAGTAATGGAGAAACTGGGACTGGAGGTCACCAGAACTTACAAGGATTTACACTCATTCGATTCCAATAAAGTTAGATGTATTGGTTTGATCAAGGACCTATGCATCACCTTGGTTTAGATTCCTGCGAAGAGCATGGTAATGGATGTGGTGGTTGAGAACATCCCGCCGAAGTATGGAATGTTTCTATCCCGGTCTTGGGGCCCTAAGTTGAAAGGAACCCTACAGCTGGATATGTCTTATGCCACTATCCCAGTTTTCGGGCAACAAAGAAGGCTATACATAGAAACATTGATGAAGTACATGGTTAGTAGCCAAGAAAAACCGCACAACTATCCCCTTTACTCTACACATTCTGATCTGGATTCTTTTATCTTGTACAATGATGGTGACACGTGAGAACAAGATACTCAGCTGGTAGAAGATACATCTAGCCAGGAAGAAGGCCAAGAAATCATTGAAGTAGCAAAGATGAAGAACGTGATAAATGAAGAGTTACCCATTGATTTCTGGAGCATGGATTTTGATGGAGCAGTAAGTAAAGAAGGAGCTGGAGCAGGAGTCTGGCTGCATAATCACAAAAATAGGTATTCAGAAAACCATTCTTACAAATTAAATTTCCAATGCACTAACAATATTGCTGAGTNACAATATTGCCGAGTATGAAGCCTTGATGCTCGGTCTGAAGCTTTTGAAAAGAGTTGGTGCTAAGCAGATTATGGTAAGAGGTGACTCTGAGTTGATAATCAAGCAAATCAAAGGTGAGTGCGCTGCGAAACACCTGCGTCTTAGAGCTTATAGGAATGTTGTTCTTGATGCCCTTAGATGTTTCACTGAAGTTGACTTGCAGGTAATGCCGAGGGGACAAAACATTCTAGTAGAAGGATTGGCCACGTCAGCAGCCACATGTAAGATTCCTTTCCGCTCAACTCACCCATACACTGTTGAGGTGAAATGCAGACCTACCATTCCTGACAATATCAGGTACTGGCAAGTGTTTGGTAATGATGATCAAATCGAAGACTTTTGCAGTGTAAAAATGATTTTGAATGTACAAATATAGATTTAGAGAACGAAGATGAAATTGTAAATAGATCTGATTTTGAAATTGATAGTGTAAATAGCGTAGATTCCTGAGAATTAGGCGATGACGAAATGGATGCCGATGTATTACATTTGAAAAGCAACATTTTTCCTAGGGGTCTAGTTCCTTTAGAGGACTTGTTTGATTTTAACAACGTAGCCAAAAAACCCAAAATTGAAGCACATGGAAAAGAGGTAGAAGATTGTAATATAGGGACCAAAGAGAAACCCAAGATAGTCAAATTGTCCAAATCATTGCCCCTGAGCAAAAACTCAAATACATTGAGCTGTTCAAAGAATATTCAGATGTCTTTGCCTGGGGTTATGAGGATTTGAAAGCGTATGATACCAGCATCATACAACACATGATTCCAATAAAGGAAGACCAAAAACCGTTCAGACAGAAACTTAGGAGGATAAATCCCAAGTTGCTCCCTTTGATAGAGAAATAAATCAAAAAAATGTATGATGCCAAAATCATAGTCCCGTTGCGTTTTTCTAAATGGGTCTCTAATATGGTCCCTACACGTAAGAAATCTAGAGAAATCAGACTTTGTATAGACTTCTGAAATCTGAATAAGGTCTCCCTGAACGATAATTACCCCTTGCCAAAAATGGACCATATCCTTCAACGGGTAGTTGGATCCAGTCGAATATCTTTGCTGGATGATTTCTCGGGTTACAATCAGGTCCTCGTCCACCCAGATGACCAAGATAAAACCGATTTCACCACACCATGGGGCACTTTCATGTATGTGAAAATGCCTTTTGGTCTGATGAACGCAGGAGCCACATTCTAGAGAGCGATGGATATCGCTTTTGTGGAAGAATCGGGTAAGTTTATTGTCATCTATTTGGATGATGTAACTGTGTTTTCCCGATCCGATGACGAACACCTGCGACACCTCAAACAAGTCTTTGAGAAATGTAGAAGGTTTGGGATTTCTTTAAATCCTATGAAGAGCCTTTTCGGACTAGAGGAAGGCAAACTACTAGGACACATCATCTCCAAGGACGGAATCAAAATAGACCCCAGCAGGATCGAGGCCATACAAAAATTAGAACACCGAAGAAACCTAAAAAAATTACAGTCTTTTATCGGGAGAATAAACTTTTTACGAAGATTCATTCCTAATCTGGCAGAGCTCCTCAGAAACATTACAAGTATGTTAAAAAGGGATGTAAAAATAAAATGGGACTCTAAGTCTAGACAATCTTTCGAACAAGTCAAACAAGCACTCACGGAGGCCCCTGTCTTAATCAGTCCTGATTTTACCAAGGATTTCTATCTTTTTTCTTTCGCTTCCGAACATACTATAGCAGCGGTTTTACTATAAAAGAACAGTGAAGGGTATGAACAACCCATAGCTTTCTTCAGTAAAGCGTTAAGAGATGCTGCTCTGAATTACAAGATAATGGAGAAACAAGCTTTTGCTTTGGTGAAAGCCATAAAAGACTTTAGGGTCTACATTCTCCATTCCCACACCATAGCATATGTTCCAAATGCGGTAGTAAAATACATCTTGACCCAGGACAATCTGGATGGAAGAAGAGGGAAATGGATTGCTGTCATTTTAGAATATGACATAGATATTAAGCCTACGAAACTAATCAAAGGTCAAGGCCTTGCTAAATTAATGGTTGAATCTAACTTCCAGGCTCTTGACATTAATTTTTTAGCTGCAACAGATGAACAGGGCGAGGTGGCGACTCCAAGCGTAAGAGGGGTATTCCTCAACTCTCCATGGTACGCAGTCCTTGTATTCATTTTGCAAAATTCACAAGCTCCCCCTGGTTTGACTAAGACTAAAGCTAGATTTTTGAAGTTGAAAGCCTTGAAATTCTGTATTCTAGAAGGCAATTTGTATTGGAAAGATCCTGGAGGCATTCTGTTAAATTGTTTATTGAAAGATGAAGCTAACAAAGTGTTACAAGAATTTCATGCAGGGGAATGTGGTGGCCATCTAAACTGGAAGGTAACAACCAACAAAATCCTCAGGGCTGGTTTCTATTGGCCCACCCTGTTCACTGACGTACATCATAAAGTGACTGCATGTCATCAATGTCAGTTGTTTGAAGGCAAAAGGAAACTCCTTCCTCTCCCCCTGAAACTGATCTCAGTTGAAGCCCCTTTCCAGCAATGGGGACTAGAATTCATTGGTGAAATACACTCCCCTTCTTCAGGCTAGCACAGGTGGATTCTCACTACCACCGATTATTTTACCAAATGGATCGAAGCAGTACCAAGCAGGCAAGCCACTGACTCTGTTATTATCAAATTCCTCGAAAATAATATCTTGTCTCGCTTTGGATGTCCTAGAAAGATTATAACTGATAATGCAGTTGCTTTTCGGTCGAAGAAGCTCATAGATTTCTGCAACCAGTATCACATTGGTTTGGGACATTCTATAACTTACTACCCTCAGGGGAATGGGCTGGCGGAATCTTCAAACAAAACCTTGGTAAATATCATCAAGAAAACGTTGCAGAAAAACAAGAAATCGTGGAATAACAAGTTGGTGTTTGCGTTGTGGGCTGATAGATTGACCACCAAGAGGTCAATTGGTATGTCACCATACCAGTTGGTCTATGACACAGAAGCAGTTTTCCCCACTTCCTTAGGAGTCCCTGTTATGAAATTGCTTCAAGATGTACAAGACGAGCCAAATGACTCATAGAGAAGGATCAACTAGATGATCCATTTACAGCAGTCTAGGGAAGACGTTTTCAACAAGACTCAGGTAATCCAAGAAAGCATCAAAAATATTTTTGACAAAAGAACCAAGGAAGATGATTTTGAACTAGGAGATTTGGTGCTGAGATGGGATGCCAGAAATAAAGACAAGGGAAAGCATGGAAAATTTGACAGTCTGTGGAGAGGTCCATACATGATTCAAGCATTCAGGGAGAACAACGCTTTCTTGCTAAACAACGCTGATGGGACAGATCTGCCAGGAGGACCTGTAAATGGCAGAATGTTGAAACATTATGTGCCACCTCAGTAGAAACTCAAGTTTTCACTCTCCATTGTACATACCATTCTTATTTTTATTTTTTCGCTTGCACTTTCTGAGTGAATAACATTAGTCAGTTGGTTGAAGCCTGAAGAGAAGGCCCTAAGCCACTGACCACTGTTCTTCCAATTTTTGAGAATAAAACCAA
>JASDQU010505829.1:5180-15328 GCA_032191745.1 Picea mariana | reverse complement strand
GATTATTGAACCTCTTTGTGGCTTGTGGAGTCGCCAGATAGTTTACTTGAAACTATCAAAGAAAAAGGGAAAACACCCTAGTGGAGTCGCTAGGTATGCTTGTAAGATGGAAACTCTAGAGGCAAGGCTTACCGAAAAGTGTCATCTTGAGGAGAATTGACTTAGTGTTCCCCAACAATGGCATCAAAATGTTATCGCACAGTTTGTGGCAAGGAAAAAGGCTAAAGGTTGGAGAGTCAAACTGGCGTAACAGGAACTAGTCCCACCCAATGTCACCACAATGGGATGGTTCTTTCTCTTTAGGGTGGTAAGGCCCAGGGGAGACGTCCCCAATGACTTGGGGTTTTGAGAAGGCAGAGGATTATAAGATAAAGTAGTTTTTCCCCCCTTACAAGTCACCACCGAGCAGATATTCTGGCTAAATAACCAATAATAAAGTAAAACCCCCAAAGAGATACACCTGCCCGAGACAAAGCAACAATAAACTGATATGTGCAAGCTTTGATCAATGGGTTAGTACTTTATGTAAAACAATGACTATCTGATACACTTATAAGCAATTTGATAATAAATATTGATGAAGTCAATGTTTATAAATAGCAATGAAATTTTTTTCACTTCTTCAATAAATGTTGAAACATTATGGCATTCAATGCAATAAATCAACACTTCATTCAATCAATGCCTTTAATCATCATTCAATTTCTTATAAAGAAAAACGTTTAGCTGCACCAATGATATAATAGGTAAGGATGATGGCAGCAATATGTTAGTTAAGTTAGTTCCTAAGCTAGGGTTAGTAGTTAGGGTTTGATTCAAGATTTTAAAAGTTGTTGTGATCAGGTTCACTTCAAAGCAAGGTGTCTTTTAGATCAGTGCCTTAGGGTTAATGGAGTCAAAGAGTGAAGGAAGCAAGAGCTAAAGGATGCAAAGGTAAAACAGCTAAGGACTAGAGGGAGAAGCTTTGAGGTGTTTCTAAAGCAATGCCTTAAAGTCAAAACCCTAGGGGAGAGAGGCTCACCTTGATGTAGGAGAACTAGGCCTCGGTGCACTCTCCTCCTTCGTTAACTTAATGGCAATCATGGATAGCTGAAGATGAAGCATAAAACCAAGACAATAAGGTTTGATGAAGAAAAGTATTGCTACAGCAAGGCTCCTCCAGCAAACCCTAGAAAAATCGGCCCAAAGTGTAGAAAACCTAGGCTTTAAGGCGTCTCCTTCTTCTCATCTTATCAATGGTACGACTAGCAAGAAATGAAGAAGTAATGAGAGTGTAGCTACGACTAGGCTATCTTTCTTCAACAATAGCTAAAAAATTCTCTTAATGGAGACATGAGACAAGGACCTACTTGTGTGGTTGTCACCTAGGGTTTTGTTCAACAAAATTATAAATATATGCAAGAAATAAATAATGAAACCATTCAATCAAGACGTTTTGCAGAAAAATACTTACATATCACCAAGAAAAAGCATAGCAAACCCTAGTTGTAACACCTTCCATCAAGAGAAATGCCAAAACATGCCATGAAAATATTCCTTCAACAATTGTGCCTCACTAAATCAGCCAAATAACCCAAGTCTAACACAAATTTCGGACCTCGCTATTGAGTGAGTGAGAGATGATGAAAAAATGAAGGTGAAAATCCTTCATTTATATAGTATCATGACCTAAATTTACATTTTAGGTCATGGAAAAGGTCGACAAGGCCAAAATACTAAATCATAATGTTTTTACATTAAATACTCAAAATTAGAACCTAATCAAGCCAAAGAGGGACATGAAGCCCCTCCAAGGGAGACGTCAGCCCCTTCTAAGGCAAATGAAGCATCCTGGAGCAAAACGTTAGCCCTCCTTGGGCTTCTCCAACCTGCCACACATGCCAATACTTCCTAGTCTACCTCCCAAGACATCGATTAGGATGGATGACATCATGGTCATGATGGATGACGTCCTAAGCCTTCCAAGGCCAACATTCTACTGAAAAAGGGTCAATCCCCCTAGGTAAAGCTTAGCTTAAGTGCCTTTGGTGGAACGTCCTCATCTTCTCTGGTGCAAAGCCCCTGATCCATATTTGTTCTGTCTCTGACCCCTGATGGGGTATCAATATCCACCTGATGGACTCTTCAACCCCATGAAGGTCCGAACTGATCATCTCCCCATTTTTACTAGTCCAAAATGGTACCTGTCCGTCGGGCATGGTCCTTCACATCAATAGCTATGCCCTCCATGGGCTCATCAGTCACAGGGATCATAGCAATGTCAATCACATCTCACCATTAATATTTTTAAACATGTGCACAAAATCCCTAATACATTAGTTGACAGCTCAAAGACGTTACACAAGCCTGCAATACAAGTTTAGAGAAAAAGACAAGGCACCCTATTGGGCTAGTGTCCACTGGAATAGGAAAGTTCCTGGAAGAGACCTCATCCAAGCCATGTAAGTGGGTGATGTAGTCAGTGGATGTCCAAGCATCTGGGTGCAATGAGGGCCAAGGATGCAAGAAATGTTACCTATGGGTGCCTTTGTAGAAGGCGAGTTGTACCCGTCCTGGATGCAAATTTTTCCAATCCCATTCTTGCCTTTTATTCTTATTCTTTTTTATTCTTTTATCTTTTATTTCTTTTTCCTTTTTTTTGTTCAAGAGATAATTAGGGGACACTTCCCTGGCGTGGTGACCAGTGGTGACAATGTCACCCACAAGTACTTTCATAGAAATGAGAAGGTTGGCTCGTGATGAGACCCCCTTTCCCTTGGCCATGCAACCAAGAGTTACTACCCTGGCGTGGTAACTAGCTAGTGGCAATGTCTTACTGAAAGGTACCCACGGACCTAATAGTCTGGCTCATGAAGAGACCCTCTATCCTCTGGTTAGGTCTTGTTTTATTACTTTCCCGAGTCCCTCTTGTTTCTTGCTGAGAAGACTTTCATTGCTTTCTCGGGGATCCCTGGGCGAAGCATATCAAGGTTTTATTCTTAGGATTTTATCTTTTACGAGCTTGCTTTTACCTTTTCGGCCTTTAGCCCCTTCTTCCCACGAGACAAGGTGCAATCCTGAAAATAGGTCAACCTAGTGCTCGGACAAGTGGAATGGGATAGGTGAAGAGGAATCAAGATGAAACAATGGTGTTTTGATGGGAGCGAACCATGGCTTTTAAGAAATCCCCCCAGTAGAAAACCAAAACCTACATACACAGGCTTACTAGGGAATTTTGTCAATCCCCCCAGACATGGTCAAGTGGGAAAGTGTAAGATCCAAGCAGTTGTTAGAAATAAAAGGAATAAGATGCATATATTCAAGTTTTTTTTATGATAAAAGTGACACATACCATAATACCTCGACTAATTACCTCATGGAGCAAGAACCATCTCTGACATGGGACCAAGCCGATGGTGGTAGATGTTGATGCTGCTGACAAGATAAAGATGTTGGAAGAAATAAAAGGTGGGCCCTCTAGGGCCATGCTAAAGTCAATCCTTCTCTCAGTACTCCATGTCTAGGACCTGTGGGCCTTGAGACATGATCTCCTAGTTATCCCTAAAAGTGGGGGATAACAGTCTTGATTCCCCAGGTACATCTCACTTTTTGTGGACCTGATTTCTGCCTTGACACCTCATCCATTACCTAAGCCTCTAACATTCCCATCACATGATCTCGGACCTAAGAAGACTAGGATACTAGGTTTTCCAACTTAGAAATGAAAATGAACTCCCTCAATGATAACATATGCACCAAACTCCACTCTTTCGTTGATCCATTAGTTGGAAAATCCATCTTGAAGGCCCTACAACAATTCACAAAAGGAAAGAATGTTGAGCCCAATGCAGAGGACCCTCAATAGTCCTATTATGAGCATATTCATTCATCTCACTTCACTAGGGGTTCTCCACACTCTTGGAATAAGGAGCCCAAAGTTGACATGCATAAATTTGATGGCTCTAACCCTGTAGGTTGGGTTTCTCAAATGGAACAATATTTCTCCCTTCATAACATTTGGGATGATGAGACCAAACTCCATGTATGGGTTTTGTACCTGGATCAGAAACAATGGTAGTGGTGGAAGTGGCATAAGAAATGTTATCCTGGCCACCCCACTTGGAGCATGTTCACCAAAGCAGTTTGTGCCCGTTTTGATCAGGAATCTCATTTCTTGGGCAAGCTCACGAAGTTGCGCTAAACTGGTTCGATATATGACTTCATCACAACGTTTGAACAATTGGCTATAAGAACCGAGGGCTTATCTGATGAATTTTACCTTGAATGTTTTATCAATGGTTTAAAGGAAGTCATTCGTGAGGAAGTCATTCGGGCTCATGTGAGCATGCATCATCCTATTACCTAGTTGCAGGCATGCCAATTAGCAAGGGACACATAGACCATCCTTCAAGCACCACCCCTGAAGGCTCCTCTTATCACCCATCCTTGCCCAGGGGCTACCCCTGCTCTGGCACAAACCTTGAAGGTCCAAAAGGTCTCTCCTATCAAAATGGCGGAATGTCACAAGAAAGAACTTTGCTACTATTGTGATGAAAAGTATGCACTAGGGCATAAATGTTGAGAACAAAAGTTCTTCCAGATTGATGCAACAGTTTCCTCTCCCTATGAAGACATCCCATCAGATGAAGCTCCAGACCCAGAGATGGTCCAACCAAATGATCACGTGGAAGATCCGTTTGTAAGCCACGTGGACTCAGCGGAACCAGCCATATCACTTCATGCACTCTCAGGTATTTCATCCCCGCAGACATTGAAGATCTAGGGATACATCAAACATAAGTCGGCTATGGTATTGATTGATAGTGGTAGCACCCACAATTTTATTCATTGCAGGCTTGCAAATGAGCTCCATTGCTTTGTTCACCCTGTTTCTAATTTTCAAATTCTCATTGGTAATGGGGGTACTATGAAGTGTGGGGGTTGTTGTGAAAATGTCAAACTCCAAATGGGTGATTATCATTAGAAAACCCACATGTTCTTTATTTCCATGGGTGGTTGTGATATTGTGTTGGGTGTGGAATGGCTTCGCACTTTGGGACCAATCACAATGGATTATCAAGAAATGTATATGAGCTTCCACCAAGAGGCTCACACCTATACCCTTCAAGGTCTCCAAGCGGACTCCCTTGAAATCATCATCTCTCACCGGATGGAAAAATTGTTGAAGAAAGGCAACCATGGTGTGATTGCTCAATTTAATTCCATCCAGGTCACTGAACATGCCTTGTAGGTAGTGCCTCCTAGCCTGTAACTCATTTTGGACAAGTACCCCAAACTCTTTGAGGTTCCCACTGCCTTACCTCCCTCTAGAGGTGAGCATGATMATAGCATCCCTCTCCTCCCAGATAGTCAACCCCCSAATTTACGCCCCTATAGATATTCATTTGCTCAAAAAAATGAAATAGAAAAGATGGTACARGAATTACTAGAGGTGGGGGTAATTCCCCCGAGTACCAGCCCATATTCTTCCCCAGTAGTGATGATTTTAAAGAAATAAGRTTCTTGGCACATGTGCCCTGATTTTCATGCCCTAAATAAGTTGACCATCAAAGATAAGTTTCCCATTCTAGTCATTGTTGATTTGTTGGATGAATTACATGGTGCTTGTGTATTCACCAAATTGGACCTCTRCTCAGGATATCACCAGATCATGATGAAGGAGGYAGATATTTCGAAGATGACTTTCAGAAATCATGAAGGACATGATGGATTCTTGGTCATGCCCTTTGGCCTTTGCAATGTTCCATCCACATTCCAAAGCCTCATGAATAAAATATTGAAATCTTACCTTCAGAAGTTTGTCCTAGTTTTCTTTGATGACATCCTCATTTGCAATCACACTTGGGATAGCCACCTTCTTCATGTGGACAAGGTCCTTCACTTGTTGCAGGACCACCAATTGTTTGTCAAAAATACCAAATGTTCCTTTGGAGTGAGCAAAGTTGAATACTTGGGACACATTGTGAGTCATGAAGGGGTAAAAATATATCCCAAAAAGATACAAGTTATGCAAGAGTGGCTGTGACCCACAACCCTAAAGCGCCTTAGGGGTTTTCTAGGTCTCACAGGATATCACAAGAAATTTTTCCACCATTATGGAAAAATTTCTAACCCCTTGACCGACCTTCTTAAGAAGAATGCATTTAATTGGACTCTTGTTGTGGAGCAAGCCTTTATAGAGTTAAAGAGAACTATGTGCACTACTCCTGTCCTAGCAACGCCTAACTTTAACAAAACCTTTGTGGTGGAATCAAATGATTTTGACACTGGTATAGGAGCCGTACTCACACAAGATGGTCAACCTTAGGCCTTTACTAGCCAAGCGTTGAGTGGCCGCAATTTGGGTAGATCCACGCATGAAAAAGAAATGATGATCATTCTCCATGTGGTGCACACCTAGCAACCATATCTTTTGGGATGTCATTTTCAGATCAAAACATATCACCATAGTCTGAAATATTTTTTGGAGCAACGGTTATCCACCCCAGGACAAAACAAGTGGTTGAATAAAATGTTGGGTTATGATTATGAAATCCTATATAAAAAGGGAAAAGACAATATAGTAGCAGATGCATTGTCAAGACAACACAAGGAGGATGGTTCCCTCTGTGCCTTATCCTTATCGGTCCCTGATTGGATTGAGGAAGTATGCCACAAGTGGCTAACACACCCAGATATCACTAGGGTAATTCAATGGCTTTAGGAGGACCCTAATCCCCCCATTGGATACACTTGGAAAGACAATATTCTCAGATATAAATATCGTATGATTCTATCGCAATCTTTAGCACTCAAGCAGAAAATCTTAAATGAGTTACACTCCTCAACTATTGCGAGTCATTCGGGCTTCCAAAAGACCTATGCTCATGCCCATTGTTCTTTTTTTTGGGCATGCATGAAGAAGGATATCCTTAACTTTGTCACCAAATGTGAGGTGTACCAATGTAATAAGGGTGAAACTATCAAGTATCGAGGAGCCCTACAATTCCTACTCATTCCAACTTCTATGTGGACAAACATATCCATGGACTTTATAGTGGGCCTCCCTAAAGTTGGGAACAAGTCTGTTATCATGGTAGTGATTGATCGCCTCTCCAAGTATGATCATTTTTGTGCCTTACCCCACCCTTTCACATCGACACTTGTAGCACAAGTCTTCCTTGATCAGTGTTCAAATTACACGGAATGCACACTTTTATTGTACCCGATCGTGACCCAACTTTCACCGGCACATTTTGGCAATAGATATTTAAATTGCAGGGCACCCAACTAAACATGAGCATGACCTATCATCTCTAGTATGATGGCCAAACATAAGTGGTCAATAAATGTTTGGAGACTTACTTGCGATGTCTTTCTTCAGATAAACAACACCAGTGGGTGCAATGGCTCCCTTTGGCAGAATGGTGGTACAACACTTCCTATCATACAACTACTAAAATGACCCGATATGAAGCAGTGTATGGCCAACGCCCCACCTATAGTCACCACCTATCTTCCAAGCACATCAAAGGTCCAATCTATTGATACAATGTTGCAAGCTTGAACAACCACCCTTGCAGCTTTGAAGGATAACCTCAACATGGCCCAAAATCGCATGAAGCAATAGGTAGATGAACATCATTTTGAAAGGGTTTTCCAAGAAGGTGATAAGGTGTTTCTCTGACTCCAACCTTACAAACAAACATCTCTCAAAACATAGGGACATCACAACTTGGCACCAAAGTTTTATGGGCCCTACCAGATCCTCAAGCATTTTGGTTTAGTGGCCTACAAATTGGCCCTTCCAGCTACTTCCAAAATCCATCTGGTGTTTCATGTTTCTTGTTTGAAGAAAGTGGTGGGACAAAATTGCAGGGTCCAAACCATCCTTCCAAAACTTGATGAAGAAGGCTCCCTTTGGCTCCAACCTGAAGTCATCCTCAATACCTGAGAACATTAGTTGCGTGGCCGGACTATCAAGGAAGTATTAATCCAGTGGAAGGACATGTCACAAGAGGATACGACTTGGGAACCTGCAACCATGCTCCAGTAGTTTCTGTACATTCATCCTTGAGGACAAGGTTGTTTTTTAAGGGGGAGGGCATGTTAGGATTTGATCTTAACTCCTCTTAATGGATCATTAGTTAGTAGGATATGTTTTCTATGTAATAAAGTCTAATATTAGTTAATAAGGCCTATTAAATAAAGGAGAATAAGTCAATGTAAGAAGACCTAATAGAAGCTTTCGCTTCTAGAAATATCTTCCTCTAGAAGTTTTCTTAGAAGGTAGAATTAGTATAAATAAGAGTAGGAGGTATTGGATATTTTGTCTTGGAGATTATTGTAATAGAGCTCTGCTCTGCTGGAGGTTTCCCCCTCGAAGAGGCAAGTGAAAATTGCTATCATTAATAAGGTTGCTCTTTCTGGTATTATTTTGATATTGTTCTGAATATATCATTCTTGTTCTGTCATTGCTTGCTAAATATTTATGTTCTGCATATTATATTATATTTGGAATATTTGTCCAACCCGTGCTTTCTTGATTTCCTTCTTGATATGTCCATCATGGTATACATTTTTCTTAAAGACCTTTTTCAGGTGATCAAATTCTTGTTCAAGATTATTTTATTTGAGATTCGCGTTGCTCTACATGCAAGTGTATGGATCACTCGGACTTTCTACGTTGGGTGGTGGTGAGATTCTACATGGAGGTATATATTAGTGTGGGTTTTCTTTCTGTACACATGATATCCTAGTCTCCCATTCTCTTTCTTGGTGAGAAGCATGTCAAGAAAGGGAAGATTCCCATCCTCTTCCATTTATATTGTAAATTTGATATTCTATGAAAGGTTATTTAAATGTGTCAGGAATTCTTTTAACTTTTCCTTTCCATGCTGCCATTTTGTAAATATGTTGTCAACATACCTTTTCCATTATTTAGGGGTTAGAGGGAAAGAATGTATGGCCCTTGTTTCAAAATCTTCCATATAAATGTTTTCCATGAATGGAGACAACATGGAGCCCATAGCAACACCATGAACATGTTCATATAAATTCCCTTTATAAGAAAAATATGCTAACTTTAGACATATTCTTACCAATTTTGTAGTTTGATTGTTTGTGATGGTTTTTATGATATCAATGGTATCATCCACTGGGATATTAGTGTACAATGATACGATATCAAAGCTTACTATAATGTCCTCATCTTTCCCCTCTTGGTTTTTAATCCATTCGACAAATGAGGTAGAGTTCTTTATGAAGGATGATGTGTTTCCTGTAAAAGGAAGAAACTTCTTAGCCGTAAATTTTGGGAGGAAATAGGTAGGTGAACCTATAGTATTCACAATAGGACTGAGTGGAATCCCTTCTTTATGTATCTTAGGTAATCCATTTATGTGGGGCATGATTGCATTTTGTGGGATCACCTTCTTTTGGTAGCATCATCTAACAATGATCCTTTAATAGTCTTTGTTACCTCCATAATTTTGATACCCGAGTCCTTTTCGATGATTTTATAGCTCCTGCATGCTAGATGTTCCATCATTTTTCTATGTTAGACCTCCTTGTCCAAGATAACTGTGGCATTAGCCTTGTCCACCTTTATAATTTTGATATTTTTATTTCGTTTTAATTCCATGAGCCCCTTCATTTCATCCATGTTCAGATTGCTTTCTGGTGGCTTTGCTCTTCGTAATATAACAACGCACTCATGTCTTATTTCTTCCACACAATCATCTAGTTGATCTTTATTAATGTTTTGCAGGACAACTTTAAAGTCTCTTATTATTATGTTATCATATATGTATTTAGAATTGCTCAGATTCATGAGATATCTCCAACATAGTTCCTTCTCCATATAGCTAATTGCCACATAATGATTGAAGATGTTTATATACTTCCCTTACTAAATAATTTTAAATATAGTTAAAGTCCAATTTTGAGTTTGGAAAGACAATTCCAAACTTACCATATGAGTGTTCCAAAGGGTGCATAAGCCCCCTAAAGTGCCTCTGGAGTCTTCAACTATTCCTATATCCATAACCACACAAATTTATAAATACCAAAACTTAAACCATTATAAAATGCATACATGACACAATTGGAATTTTGAGACAAACCCTGGGAATTTTGGGACAGACCCTGCCAAAGCAGATTAATTTTTT
>JASDQU010505828.1:24783-36041 GCA_032191745.1 Picea mariana | reverse complement strand
TGGTCTCATACTCCCTCCAACAGAATCCTCCTCGCCTTCGCCACTTTCTTTTTCCATGCATCAATATTTGCAGTATCTGTCGCATCCGGCTTAGGAACATTTGTGTCAATGTAACCCTTCAAGCCATTGTCTTCGAGCACTGCCTCCATCCTGTCCTTCCAAGCAATGTAGTTAGAGCTGCCCTCGAGTGCATACTCCAACCTCAATCCATTGAAAGACATTTTCAATCTTGAATCAAGTGTCGCACCAAGAAAATCTTGCAAATTCGAATGTTATCCAACCCAAAACTTAACTCCCTCACTTTCTTCTTGCCCTGGGAGGTTCACACCCCACTTGAGAGCAACCTGAGGGAAGTTCGCACCCTGCCTATGTATAGCCTGTGAACTTGCCTGTCAAGTTTGCACCCTACTCCACTATAGCCTGCGAGAATGCTCAAGAAGTTCGCACCCTGCTCCACTGTTAGGGTGAGGGAAGTTTGCACCCTTCTCCACTGTAGCTTGCGAGAATGCTCAAGAAGTTCGCACCCTGCTCCACTATTAGGGTGATGGAAGTTCACACCCTACTCCACTGTAGCCTGCGATAATTCCAATGAAGTTCACACCCTGCCTTTGTCTAGGGTGCGAGAATTACTGTTCTTGAAAACATCGGGAGTTTTCAGTACTAGTGTTCGCACCCTCCTAGATATGGGACCTGCGAGAATGCAATTATGTTCGCACCTCACTTCCGTGACTCCGTGGTCTCCGTGGCTCTGATACCATGTAGAAATTTCGATACAAATTAATGTATTCCTGCGATTCTCCTGATCTAACAATTTTCTCCACTTGTTAAATACAGAATCACTTCTACTATTATTATTGCAGAAGCAATTAAACCACGATCACAAACACAATGCACAAAGTGAAATATCAATAACACACAACACATAAGTTTTACCGGGAAAGCGTAAAGCTAAAAACCCCACTATCATATATTATGTATATCATGAATCAAGAAATAATCTCATACAAAACTCTAATCCAAGAGCTCTCAGTATAATACAATCGTCTCACACTATCATACACAAATTAGAAAATACATGTGCCAATTTCCGTGTCCAGACAACCTGCCTCCTCTGCACAATCTCTGCAATCTGAATTCTCACAATGATTCGAATGAATTACAATTGCCTAGTTTGCACATGCTCATAAGCATATCCAATGCATGTGTGAACAAATCACAACTGATAGCCAAATTGTCCCTTTCACCTGTTATCTCAACTGGATCTCCATTGGAACTAACATGCATGTAGTTAACTGTGGCGAATCTTCAGTTGCATGTGAGTTCACTGTTTAACTGAACTCTCACTAGTGCATGTTTAGTTACAACTAGTACAACTGATATTAACTCACTTAACTACACTTATAATTTTGTTACAATTCCAAATCACTCAGTTATGAATGAGATAATAGATTAATATTTATTGTCTAATTTAATTAAGGGAAAAGTAAATTAGACACATGTTTCTTGTTGACTTTTCAACAGTTATATGAAATAAAGATGAAACATGCTTGAATACCTCAAATCTTATCAAAAAGTGGTTGTAGAGTGAAGTTCCTTACAATATATTATTTTTGATCTATCGCATCGCACGTTAAGAGTCAACAAATATATATAAATGAGTTTAATTGTACTTTGTTGCCAAAGTCAGTGCCAATTTCAAGGCCATTACTTTTGAGAAATTATTGGTAACCAAGTCTATACTTGCATTGAAACCTGGAGTACGAGAATCATAAAGAAAGAGAATTTCCCTTGCCCCTCCTAATTAAGGATCAATTTGAGATGTACCATCAAAATAGGCACAAGCCCCCCTTCTATCAATAACTTATTCAATAACCCACCTTGGTAATTTTGTATGTTTCATTTGACTAAAAGAGTCTAGGATATTTAATCTAAATAATGCATTTCAATGGAGATATGTCCCTATATTCAAAGATCTTGGCATTTCTTTCCAACCAAATGCCCCATTACACAACTAAAGGTAATGCTCCAAAACCCTTTGAAAATTTATTGTTTTCACACCACCTCGTAACACCTTCTTCCATTGTGTCCCCTATCCAAACATCTCTCAAACCTATAAGGCCCTCAATCTCTTTCCAAATCTATTTAGCAAAATAACAATACATGATAAGATGAAAGTTTGTTTATTCATTTCCCTTGCATAAACTACACTAGCCAAGACCATGTGCATGTCTCTTTTGCAGGATATCCTAAGTAAGAGCCTTATTATTAAGTAACAACAACATGAAAATACAAGACTTAGAAGAATGTTTGAACCTATAGAACTTCTTACACCACCATTGATGTGGCTCCAAATCCCCATGAGAGGCAAGAGACTTGTATCCCTCCTTTGGTGTATAATTCCCCGAAGGATTCAATGACCAAACCAAAATTTCCTCCTCATCCTTCATACAAAAAAAATTGGATATGATCTTTTCATTATAACAATCCTAAATGGCATAGTTTGTTATGTACCAAATCCTTAAATTACCATACGAAACCAGAAGTACACACCATGTACACCAAAGTGAGCATGGAGCACAACTCCAAGATAGATAAGAGAGATAAGTTACATAAAAAAATCTTTAAAGAATAGTATAACCTCCTCCAAATAACCAATACATTAATACATCACAATTCACATGTCCACAATAATGAATAGATGGTCTCTATATATACTATATTCACACATTGCACATGTGGCCCTTTAATTATTAGGCCGACCCTATTACATATACATTTACACATTACATGTACATTTAACCCATTTATGCCCCCCCTTGGGGTCATATCATATACATTTAGCTCCATATATTTCACCCCCCTTGAAGTCATATCATAGTATCCTCTTTCAAAAAGCTTTGTCCTCAAAGCTTTGCAGTTAAAGGATTTACATGTAATGAAATCAAGTAATATGATTTTCTTATGTTCCTTATTTCTTCTTTCCAATGATGATGATCCATCCATCCAAAATCAATTATTTTTGGTCTTAATACTTGATTATTGGTTGTTGTTTATTTTTATTTTCTTTGATTCCATGTATTGTTATTGTAACTTCTCCAATTTGTAGTTTTTGTTGGTCTCAGATAATATCTTGTTTAAGAGTGGTTTTGTCATGCCTTGTTTCATGAACATTGATAAGTATTTCATCTTCTTCCTTGATAATGATGATATCCGTCTTCTTGTCTTCCTTGAAGTCTTTCTTGTTAATGAGGGTGTTGATATGGTTTAACATTTGATGGTTTTCCTTCACTTTGCGCACCCATTTAATCTATTTTCTTCTCAGAGACAAGGGAATCCTCTATCCTCTTTGCTTGGTCTTTGATTACTCTAGCCTTAGAGATAATACCGTCATATTTGTCATGTACATATTCTAGATGAATTTCAACTTCTTCAAGTATCTTATGGTGACCTTGTTGAATCTTGTATTATTTCTCCTTTTGAAGATGCAATGTCACCCCATTTATCAAATTTTGACATCATTCTTCAATTTTGAATTGCATTTATGAATTTACCTCATTAGTGTTTATGGATTCCTCAACCTTCTTGCAAATTTCCTATTCAAGTATTTTAGTAGATTTTTCATCCAAGATCCTTGTTTCTTGTTGATTTTGATAATTCTTATTTCCTTCTTTCAATCTTTTAACCTCATCCCGTAGTTTTTTATTGTGGTTTTATAATAGATACATATCTCTTCATCTTTATTTTTCAATTATTCCCTTGACTCATCATTTTCCCACTTTCCTTTGCTAATCTTTCCCAGTTTTAAATTTTGAACTTCTTTAATGAGTGCTTCATTAAGGTCTCATATGTTAGATAGATCATCACACGTCTTCTTGATCTATTATTTTTCTTCTTTTAACTCATCTTGAATTCCATACATTGCCTCCATTTTTGTATCCTTGATCCATTTATTTGAGAAGATTTTTTCAAATTCTTTCCATGTGATGTTCCATCTAATATCATTATCACTCATCCACCAATTATAAGCTTCACAAAAAAATAAGTCCCTGCCCTTGAAGGATTCATACCTATTCCTTTACCAACCTCAACCATTCCATAGGATTGATTTCATGTTTAACTTTCATCTCCATAAAAATGGGGTATTGCCATTGATTCTTAATTGAGGTCTAATCACAAACCTCGACTTGCAACTTCAATATATTATCAATGATGGCATCCAATAGTTATCATCCTTTTTAAAGTATATTATCTTATTCTTTCTCTTTCCAATGGCTTTTGAATCACCTCAATCCGACATCTCAATCAAAAGTTATGATAGTTTTAAGTGAACATACCTTTGAAACCCCTGATTTGGAGTATGTCCTTCTAACTGACCTTCCTTTTGATATATCTTTGAAATTTTGGCCCTTCTTCTTTTGAAATTTTGGTATGTAGTAATATAATATGTATTCTTTGCAATGCCATAGGTCTGACAAAAATTTGATGTTCCAAGTGAAATTTATGGCAACTTTCCCAAAACTTGCTGATTTTTGGCCTTTCTTAGAGATCAAACTTGTACTGAATGCCTCCATCCAATTTCTATAATATGATTATGAAATTTTTACATGTAATAACACGGTTTGTTATATTTCCAATGCAACAGGTATCATTGAAGTTAGATATTTAATGAAGCAGATATGATTGTTTTACCCAAAACACTTGTTTGATACTAGTTTAGGGTTAGTCAAAAAACCATAATTTCACCACTTGTATTTCATAACTTAAAATGATCTAGAACATGAAATTTTGAACAACAAAACTTCGCTATGTTTCCTTAGTATCTCGAAAATTTCAAAGATGGAAATATCACCAAAAAAAAGTTATAGCGAAATTTCCAAAATGACTCGTTTGAGACTGATTTAAAGGCTAGTAAAAATACCTTAATTCCATAGGATGTATCTACAAAATTAAAATGACCCAAATCCTGAAAGTGTTACCAAGATAAATTCACTTTGTATTCTCAGTATTATGAAAATTTCACCATATGAAATTTCACTAAAAAAATGTTATAGCGAAAGTACCAAACTAACTCCTTTGAGACAGATTTCGGGGCTAGTAAAAATCCCTAAATTCCATGGGATGTATCTCCAAAAGTAAAATGAAACAGAACCTGAAATTTTTACCAAGTGTACTTTTCTATGTCTTCTCATTATTCTGAAAATTTCACAGTCTGAAAATTTGTTGAAAAAAAAGTTATAGCGAAAATTCCAAGATAACTCGCTTGAAGCTACAAAACCCTAGGATCGTTGTTCTGATGCCAAATATTATCTACCAAATATTTAAATTATCATAATAAACCATACGTACACACCTTGTACACCAATGTGAACATGGACCACAAATCCAATATAGATAAGAGAGATAAGTTACCCAATAACTCCTTAAAGAATAGGAGAACCTACTCCAAATACCCAATAAATTAATACATCACAATTCACATGTCCACAATAATGAATACATGGTTACTATGTATACCTATTCACACATTGAACACGTGGACCCTTTATTGTTAGGAAGACCTTATTACATATACATTTACACATTTTTTTTTGTAAATAAAAAAGTTTGTATTACCTTAAAAATCAGTCATAGCGATACATGTCATTACATATTTCAAAACTTGCCACTTTTTCTGCCACATGCATGGAAACGAGAATATGTGGCCTGCAAAACTTATGGACAAGCTAGTATACCAGAACCAAAGTCTTGCTAAAACATAATTCAACTGTAAATATATCCTATCTAGACATGAAAACATGACAATAAAAAAGATAAACTTTTGGCGAACCCAGGCGACCATCATGACAGAAAGTGAAGGAAAACAATTGGTAGCAAGTTGGGTAGTGAATCTTTGCAGGATCATTTGACAAGGAGTCGAACAACATATCCAAACGATGATTGAGGGAGAACTGGATTTGAATTTGGTTCACCATCTCCTAGTGCATCTCAAAAATCAAATGCAAATGGTCCTCCGAAAATCTGTGTGGACTAGGTGTATCTTGCTTGGAGCTCAGATCATGGCCCTCCAAGGCTGGATGAATTGAATCTTCCTTGGAAAAATCCAATTCGGTCTTGGTGGCTTCATTGAGCAGCTCACTGACGTTTGTAGATATCCCTTTAATGGAGTCATCCCACCACTATGGAGGGATTTCTTCCTCTATCACACAACCACCCATAGCGGTATTAGGATGGACCAAGGGGAAGGTGTTTCCAATTGGTTCAGTCAGCTCATTGACTTCCTCCATCCAATTTGGAGGAATTTCCTCCTCTACTGGAAAACCACCAGAATTTATCATAGGGTCGAGAATTTGAGGCATTGGCTCCAGATTGTCGAGGGGAAGTTGAGCATCATCGTACCAATTTTGGTAAGAGTGGGGAGGGAAGACATAACTATCGAATGGGTTAGGAGGAAAATAGGGGGTCGAGGGTGGGCCTACACGCTGGTACTAGGATACAAAGCTATAGTAGGCAACCCACGTTTGGGATTTCCCCTTTCACGTGGCATGGCGTAGACATAATAGAGAGAAACAGTGAGAAACATGTTGTACACATGCACCAAAGGGGAGGTAAAATCAATAGAGACGAGTGCTTGGCTCCAACGGAAATAGATTTCAGGAAGGGGATAAAAATCCAAATGCAAATGTAGGATCAAATAGCCATGATGAGTGCTTACCTTCAAGAAAGCTAGTGATATGGTAGGTAGAGGTGCCATGAAGACTGAGGTGATGTCACCCTTATGCCTCGTACCTTCTCCAGAGAGCCATAAATGGTGCATAATGTGTACCATTAATCATGACTGGTTGTCTTAGCGCACTATCTCCCTCACAGATTGAATGCTATGCATGGTGAAATGACATTGGGGAAGCCTGGCGATGAGGTAATTTAACTACACTCGTCGCATGAGTGATAGGTAGCATGGGGTTGACAGGCGTCACCCCATCCGGGGCATATACATTTACACATTACATGTACATTTAACCACATATATGCCCCCTTTGGGTGATATCATTTTCCTCCTCTCTAAGAATGAGTTCCCTACTAAAAAGCCATTCTTGATGCCAAATAATGGCCAAATTCATATCAACTACCTGAGATAAGTTGTATATACCTCTAGATATTAAGCCTATATAATCATATGATTAGAGAGACTTTAATCTTCCACACATCCAATCCATGGATCTATCCCCACTTTCATTTTTGTACTACTACCAACCCTACATACTATCCAATCACCTACTAATAGGAGCACAATCAGAACAACTTTCTAAATAATTAATACACTATGAATACTTTTAACTAGGCTTCTTATCCAATCATCCACTAAATCAAGATATATATATATATATTCACTTTTACCACTTTGCAATATAAACATTCATTAGGGGAATTTTGAGGTCAAAAAAGGGTCTCAAAACAAAAAATGTACTGTCAATATCAACTTTAAAAGAACCAATAGGATTCAAGATGATGATGTCAACCATAAGGGTAAACAATTTTGGAGGGAAACAAAGAAAAGAAATTCTCTTATTTTCAACTTATCTCCTTATAGGTTTACTCAAATTTTAAGTGTGGACACTCATTGGATGTAGAATTGAATTTTACTTCCAACAAGTACCCACTCTACATACTTTTGATAGGCCTAGAGTGAGATATACTAGAAATACATGAAAATTTTTGTTTCTAACTCGCAGTAAGATGTTTTCAAGAAACATGTTTTTTTCCTGTATTTCCAATATATCTCACTATGGGTCAAAAGCACGTTTTTTCATGTATTTGCAGTATATGTCACTGTGGGTCTATCAAAAGTATGTAGAAACAAACATGTTTTTTTCATGTATTTCCATTATATCTCACTGGAAATACATGAAAAAAGTGTGTTCCTTGAAACTATCTTACTATGAGTGAGAAACACATTTTTTTATGTATTTCCAATATATCTTACTGTGGGTATATAAAAAGTATGTAGCAAGAAACATGTTGTTTTCATTTATTCCCAATATATCTCACTATGGGTATATCAAAGTTGTGAGAGTGGGTACTCATTAGATGCAAAATTTCTCATCCAATGAGTTGCTACAATTGAATTTTAGTAAACCTATAAGGAGATAAGTTGAAATATGAGAAAAAAAAGTAGTTTTCTTTCTTTCACTCAAAAATTCATATCTCTTATTTTATTATTATTTTCCTTAGGAGGCCCATTTTAGACCTCAAATTTCCTCAAATTTCTTCTAGATTATCCTCCACACACTCTTAGATTCCAAATATTTTAAGAATAAAATGACGCAAACGCGCTCCCTCGCTGGCGCGTTCGCTCACACAGGACCTTCCTCTCTTCTCGGCCCGAAGAACTCCAAGGTTCTCCTAATTCATTATCGGGAATCTTCCTACCCACAGATTCTCTTCATCGCACGATCCTCTTCCTTAGCTTCTCGGAGGATCTGAACTCACGACCTCGCGAGTCCAACAGCCGAGCACTACACCCTCGGATCCCCGAGACCCGATGGTCAGTCAACTTGTTGACTTCTCCCTGAGGGATTTTGATACTCGCGACCTCATTACTCGCGATACCAAACCTTTGGTTCTACAACCTTTGATACCCGAGGTACCGAAACTCCGATGCGCACGTGTGACTTGACCCGTCCACACCCGTCACTTCTCTCAGAACTTCTGTGCTATCGCTACCTCACTCCCTCGTGACTTTGCTACTTACGAGGTTGAATAACTTCCCCGTCAACTTCCGAGGTCCGAGGTGCCGAGACTCGCGACCTCGCTTCCTCGCGACTTCGCTTCCCAATACTTGGGCTCTCAACTTGCGAGCTCCCAAGTTCGCGAGATCCTTAGATCTCCGCCACCTGTCCTTCCCAGATGAACGCTCCGGATCCTCTTGCCACTTCGCTGCCCTCGCGCCTCGCGACTTTTGTCATCAATATTTCAGCCCTTCCACTTTGGAGCTCCCGAGATGTGAGGTGCCACCTGTCCACTTGCCAACTCCTGTGGACCCACGCTATCCTCGGAGTAGTCGAGATCTCGCTTCTCGCAATCGCGTGAATCCCCTTACCAAACTTAGAACACTTTCCTCACAAGGTCCCGATAGGCGATCTCGTGAAAAATCCAACGGCCCTGATCGACTTGGATCAGCGGTTCTGCCCCTCCTGAGCTTTGAATCCTCTCCACGCCTGCGCTGTAACTACCTTGCGCCTCTGGGAGACCCAACGGCTCTCGGAACCTCGTGAAATCTCTGCCAAATATTTCGTCCGTCCTTTCTCCCCTTGAGGATTCTTCGAAATAAAGCAGTGTCTCTCCATGAGCCTCGTTTGCTCGCTCGTCAACCTGTGACACTTTCCTCCAACTTCCAACAACAACTTCCCTGCACTTAGCCTTAAGGGAATTCAAAGGTATATTCCTCCTGAGTTTTTCCACAACTTCAATAGTCTCTTAGGAAAAAGAGATCTCTGTGCACGCACTGGAAAATTTGGCCTGAAACCTTTCACGGCACAAACTCCCGGTGCTCTTCTTCAACGATATCATGAAGGTTCTATACCTCATGAGATTTCCCACTCTGACTCTTTCAGAGGGACTTGTGTGCACTCCTTGCGGCAATCGTTCAACAACTCTCAAGTGTTGAATCCCTTCGACTCTGCGCAACTCCTGTAGTAGCAGTCTTTGATTCCCTTTACTCAGATTCACAACTGAGACTTCTTCTTCAGCCTGCACACTCCTTGCACAGCTTCAACAACCCACTTCCACTTCTGGGTGAATGATAACAAGAGTTAGACTACTGAGCCTTCATCAATGCACTCCTTGCGGATGTATTCAACTGCACCCCTTGCAGGAATCTTCTGGCTCAGATAGAGAAACAATTGAACCTCATTCTCTCTTCCTTTCTCAGACTTCAGTTTGAAACATGAAATCACATGCAAAGCATATACAAAGAAAATGCATAACAAGGAAGCAAACATTCATGATCACATAAACAATATACACAGAGAAACAACACCAACCATGAGCTTGAATCAAAGCTTCCCTCTATTAATTCAAATGCCTGTACATGGGTGTTCTTCATACAATATTCTCTGCATGCTCTTCTCTTCTCGTGAATGCTTGATTATGTTACAATGATCCAACGAGGGTGTCTATATCCGTTTTCCCTCTCGAACTCTAAACTATCAAATCTAGACTTAAAATCCTATCTACCAGCATTAACTAAATTAAATGCCGTCTATCTACCAAAGGACAAGATCTTAAAGGCTCAAAATCCAATACAATATACAATGTGCCTTCATAAATGGATTCATTAAAAGACTTGCGCTACAATCCCAAAGCACTTCAAAAATTTGGGTTTGTTTATCCAGCTGATCTCCGCTTGATGTGCTGGCTCGCTTGATGAGTTGGCAATGCTCCAGCATCATACTCCTCNATCACTGCTTCAGTCTCCCAGCTGGCATCTTCCACTAGGTGGTTCTTCCATTTAACCAGATACTCGAAGTATTTCTTCCACCTGGTCTTTTTGCTCACCCTCTTGTCAAGTATACGCTCCATCTGTGGATTTTCTGCAATCGACATCTTCTTCCGCCACTGAATTTCTAGCTGTTCATCATTTCCAGCTCCTTTTTCCTCAGCCTTATAGGGATAGCACTCTGACGCAAATGCGCTCCCTCGCTGGCACGTCCGCTCACACAGGACCTTCCTCTCTTCTCGGCCCAAAGAACTCCAAGGTTCTCCTAATTCCCTATCGGGAATCTTCCTACCCACAGATTCTCTTCGTCACGCGATCCTCTTCCTTAGCTTCTCAGAGGATCTGAACTTGCGACCTCGCAAGTCCAACAGCCGATCACTACACCCTCAGATCCCCAAGACCCGATGGTCAGTCAACTCGCTGACTTCTCCCTGAGGGATTTTGCTACTCGCGACCTCGCTACTCGCGATACCAAACCTTTGGTTCTACAACCTTCGATACCCGAGGTACCGAAACTTCGATGCGCACATGTGACTTGACCCATCCACACCCGTCGCTTCTCTCAGGACTTCCGCGCTATCGCTACCTCACTCCCTCATGACTTCGCTACTCACGAGGTTGAATAACTTCCTCGTCAACTTTCGAGGTCCGAGGTTGTTATCCACATTTTTGGTTATCGAGATGATATTATGATTATGTCATGATAATGGAAGATCAAACTCTTCATCAAGAACTTTTTCCTGAAGAAAGTTACACTTATCAT
>JASDQU010505828.1:3510-16521 GCA_032191745.1 Picea mariana | reverse complement strand
CACAAATCCAATATAGATAAGAGAGATAAGTTACCCAATAACTCCTTAAAGAATAGGAGAACCTACTCCAAATACCCAATAAATTAATACATCACAATTCACATGTCCACAATAATGAATACATGGTTACTATGTATACCTATTCACACATTGAACACGTGGACCCTTTATTGTTGGGAAGACCTTATTACATATACATTTACACATTTTTTTTTGTAAATAAAAAAGTTTGTATTACCTTAAAAATCGGTCATAGCGATACATGTCATTACATATTTCAAAACCTGCCACTTTTTCTGCCACATGCATGGAAATGAGAATATGTGACCTGCAAAACTTATGGACAAGCCAGTATACCAGAACCAAAGTCTTGCTAAACATAATTCAACTATAAATATATCCTATCTAGACATGAAAACATGACAATAAAAAAGATAAACTTTTGGCAAACCCAGGAAACCATCATGACAGAAAGTGAAGGAAAACAATTGGCAGCAAGTTGGGTAGTGAATCTTTGCAGGATCATTTGACAAGGAGTTGAACAACATATCCAAACGATGATTGAGGGAGCGTTGGCTTTGAAGTTGGTTTGCCATCTCCCAGTGCATCTCAAAAATCAAATGAAAATGGTCCTTCGAAAATCTGTGTGGACTAGGTGTATCTTGCTTGGAGCTCAGATCATGGCCCTCCAAGGCTAGATGAATTAGATCTTCCTTGGAAAAATCCAATTCGGTCTCGATGGCTTCATTGAGAGACTCATTGACGTTTGTAGATATCCCTTTAATTGAGTCATCCCACCACTGTGGAGGGATTTCTTCCTCTATCACACAACCACCCATAGCGGTATTAGGATGGACCAAGGGGAAGGCGTTGCCAATTGGTTCAGTCAGCTCATTGACTTCCTCCATCCAATTTGGANGAGGCATTGGCTCCAGATTGTCGAGGGGAAGTTGAGCATCATCGTACCAATTTTGGTCAGAGTGGGGAGGGAAGACATAACTATTGAATGGGTTAGGAGGAAAATAGGGGGTCGAGGGTGGGCCTGCACACTGGTACTAGGATACAAAGCTATAGTAGGTAGCCCACGTTTTGGATTTCCCATTTCACGTAGCATGGCGTAGAAATAATAGAGAGAAACAGTGAGAAACATGTTGTACACAGGCACCAAAGGGGAGGTAAAATCAATAGAGACAAGTGCTTGGCTCCAACGGAAATAGATTTCAGGAAGGGGATGAAAATCCAAATGCAAATGTAGGATAAAATAGCCATGATGAGTGCTTACCTTCAAGAAAGCTAGTGATATGGCAGGGAGAGGTGCCATGAAGACTGAGGTGATGTCACCCTTATGCCTCGTACCTTCTTCAGAGAGCCATAAATGGTGCATAATGTGTACCATTAATCATCACTGGTTGTCTTAGCGCACTATCCCCCTCACAGATTGAATGCTATGCATGGTGAAATGACATTGGGTAAGCCTAGCGATGAGGGAATTTAACTACACTCGTCGCATGAGTGATAGGTAGCATGGGGTTGACAGGCATCACCCCATCTGGGTGCATATACATTTACACGTTACATGTACATTTAACCTATATATGCCCCCCTTTATGGTCATATTATATACATTTAACCACATATATGCCCCCTTGGGGTGATATCATTTTCCTCCTCTCTAAGAATGAGTTCCCTACTAAAAAGCCATTCTTGATGCCAAATAATGGCCAAATTCATATCAACTACCTGAGATAAGTTGTATATACCTCTAGATATTAAGCCTATAGAATCATATGATTAGAGAGCATTTTTGTACTACTACCAATGCTACATACTATCTAATCACCTACTAATAGGAGCATAATCACAACAACTTTCTAAATAATTAATACACTATGAATACTTTTAACTAGGCTTCTTATCCAATCATCCACTAAATCAAGATATATATTTTATATATATATATATATATATATATATTCACTTTTACCACTTTGCAATATAAACATTCATTAGGGGAATTTTGAGGTCAAAAAAGGGTCTCAAAACAAAAAATGTACTATCAATATCAACTTTAAAAGAACCAATAGGATTCAAGATGATGATGTCAACCATAAGGGTAAACAATTTTGGAGGGAAACAAAGAAAAAAAATTCTCTTATTTTCAACTTATCTCCTTATAGGTTTACTCAAATTTTAAGTGTGGACACTCATTAGATGTAGAATTGAATTTTAATTCCAACAAGTACCCACTCTACATACTTTTGATAGGCCCAGAGTGAGATATACTAGAAATACATGAAAAATTTTGTTTCTAACTCGCAGTAAGATGTTTTCAAGAAACATGTTTTTTTCCTGTATTTCCAATATATCTCACTGTGGGTCAAAAGCATATTTTTTCATGTATTTGCAGTATATGTAACTGTGGGTCTATCAAAAGTATGCAGAAAGAAACATGTTTTTTTCATGTATTTCCATTATATCTCACTAGAAATACATGAAAAAAGTGTGTTCCTTGAAACTATCTTACTATGAGTGAGAAACACATTTTTTTATGTATTTCCAATATATCTTACTGTGGGTATATAAAACGTATGTAGCAAGAAACATGTTGTTTTCATTTATTCCCAATATATCTCACTATGGGTATATCAAAATTGTGAGAGTGGGTACTCATTAGATGCAAAATTTAATTTCGCATCCAATGAGTTGCTACAATTGAATTTTAGTAAACCTATAAGGAGATAAGTTGAAATATGAGAAAAAAAGAAGTAGTTTTCTTTCTTTCACTCAAAAATTCATATCTATTATTTTATCATTTTAATTATTTTATTATTATTTTCCTTAGGAGGCCCATTTTAGACCTCAAATTTCCTCAAATTTCTTATAGATTATCCTCCACACACTCTTAGCTTCCAAATATTTTAAGAATAAAAAAACGTTTTTAAGGTCCCAACCCTCTAATGCTTTGGGAACAACTAATATCTTCTAATTTACCTAACACTACAAGGAGAACACCTTATAGCAAAGGTTTTTAGGAAACCTCCCTAAAACTTTTATCCCTTCTCTATTTATAGCAGAGGGTTATAGTGGAGGTGAGTTGCCTGAGGATTTTGTGGAGCCTTTTACATTAGTGTGACTCAATCTTACTAATGCACTAGTGCACTCACAAACATGATTCCCCAGTGCTTAATGAATAAAGTGCATCGATAACCGTTATTAATATAAAATGCTAAAATATCATTTTTGTTTTAAAAAATAAAATGCATATCAATGCTCCACGATAAACTAAGAGCATAGGTGCATGTATAAATAATGCATTGGATCAAGTTAGAGAAAAATGTTATTCAATAAAAAATAATAATTTAAAAAACCCTAAAGCTGTGAAGTTTTGGTGACAACCCTAAAACCATTCAGAGAGAACCTAGCTAGAGAAA
Source organism: Picea mariana (assembly GCA_032191745.1). NCBI lineage: Eukaryota > Viridiplantae > Streptophyta > Pinopsida > Pinales > Pinaceae > Picea > Picea mariana. The sequence continues at coordinate 13,090 of JASDQU010505828.1, read as the reverse complement.
ATCACATAAAACCTGCAAGAGAATTGGGAGAGAGAGAGAGAGAGTGATGAGAGAAAGAATGAGAAAATATATTTATCACAACATAATGAATGAATAATACACACTCAAATATATAATCCAAGAGAAGCAATGCGCCAATCTCATGGAGTACATGCACCAGAGGAGTGATCTAAAGGAGATATGGACACTAACTCACTATAACGGGAGTCGACTACTAGCTAGTCTCAGTTAATTGTTTAAGAGGAAACAATTTAACTGAGTGACAAGTGTGGAGACAAAGAATATCACATTCATGCAAAGAAAGTGTGCCCTCATGCCCTAAAATATAGGAAATAGATGCCTGAGTGGTCTTCCACTAGTCAACTGAGGTCAACTGAGTCTAAATTGAAGTCCTAATTGAAGTGATAGTGCACCCTATTTTATAGGAAGCACCCTAAATTTTAAGAGAGCCCTATTTTGTAGGGTAATATTCTCAGCTAAAACTTAGGGAAAACTGAGTGTGTAAGTGTGTAATATCTCCAACACTCCCCCTGAACACTACTAGGGTTTAATGAAGAAAGGGTCTCGGCTAAAAGGTCATGTTAGGTACCCATTTTACAATGCATCTAAATGAATGAACAATGAAAAGGTGAGGAAAGATAGAAAACATAATGGGATACCCCCCCATCAAAGTATAATGCATAAAAAATGAAGAAGGAAAGAAAAACAATTGCTAAGAAGTTGTGTCCTTCACTCCAAAGAGACCTCACAAGTGTGTAAGATAATGCTCAATGAATATTATGTTGAATATGTAGATATCTATATAGATTTGATGAAGTATATGCACTAGTGAGATGTCCACATATATACACTTTATCTTATTGTAAAGAAGAAGATCCAAATCCCCTTCATTCATGGAAATTTTCCAATATGGATTACCTTCAACCACTGCATAGGATGGAGGGACGAAGGATAAATCCATGTTGTCATGCATGGGAATTACTGGTTCTATGGTTGTGAGTGCATGTTCATCTCCCTCAAATTGAAATCTAGTCCTTCTATGATCTACAGGATAATCCACAAGATAATCGGTTGTTGGTAGGATGTATGGTGCCCACTCGGGTATATGATGTTGAGATGCATGCAAAAGTATCTAGATGTAGATCTTAAGATTCATGCATGATATCTTCCACATGTTATTTAGAAAATATATCTGAAATGGAGTAGACATCATAATACAGAGCGAACTGGCTGCAACACACACAATTACAACACACACCCTTCTACAGAATACACAACGGAAAAAAAAAAAAACCAGATATATTGTTGCTGAATAATAAGGAACTTCAAATGGGAACTTAAGCACTAGAAAAACATGAAACACAACACCACTTTTTATTGATTCAAATTAAATAACATAGTTTACATTACATCGAGCCTGGGTTAAAAGGAAAATTGGGAATGGTTACTTGCGGGACTAAAACCCAATACAAAAAACCATTTAGGGATTAATGGTCTACATGTGAGGGCCAAAATGTTGTTTCACCCTTCCGAGTGCTTGCCCCAACTTGAACTTCTTTGCTTTAGTCCCTTCCACAATTTATTTCTCCAACCCTTTCCTATCGCGGCCTTAGCTCCTTTTAAATTCTCCCTTTTGCCTCTGAATCAATTTTCCTTCTATTTCCTCAACCGACTAGTTACCAAACTATCCCTCTGTCTTCCAGACCACTTCAACTTCCTTTCGGCCTCGAGTCATGTTTTCTCCTTCAGCCGTGATTTCTTTTACCTAACGGTAGTTGTGACTCATCATGAATGCATATAAATGTGGAAAAATCAAATGTGTGCAGCCACAATGTTGCAAATGAAGAAACATCGTGACACTCATAAAATTTCACTATACACGAGAGTTTCAACATGAGTTTCAGCATGAGTTTCAGCATGACACTTGTAAAATTTCACTACATGTGGTATTTTCAGCATGAGCTTCAACATAACACTTGTAAAATTTCACTATACGTGGCAGTTTCAGCATAAGTTTCAACACAGTTTTCAACACGACACTTGTAAAATTTCACTATACGTGGTAGTTTCAGCACGATTTTCAACATATACAAGAGTAGTTTCATGAGTAACAACAGTCAAATTCATAGAAAACTAACTAAATAAAATGGACCACTAACACAATCCTTATTCGACTTATTGTCTAATTTGCAGAACATAAATATTTTTGGGTGATGTGGATTGCTCGAGCCCAAGGATGCTCCTTCATCAGACACACCTGGTAAGAAACACATGAGCTCCATATCATGTGCAAATCAGTGCTAAGGTGAAGATTTTTTCACGCATGCTAACTGATCTTTAGTCACCCACGATGCATCCTCTGCCCCTCGATTCTTCCACTTGATCAAATATTCCATGTACTCCTTCCGACGAGTCTTCTTACCAACTCTTGTAGAAAGAATTTCTCCAATCTGCTCCTCTGACTTAATTGGTAGGTGTTGTTCCCATTCGTTGAGGGTACCTTCATATGATTTTTTCCCCCTTCATGAAACTCTTAGAGGTCAGCAACATTGAATGTAGGAGATATGTCAAACTTCTTCGGAAGTTCCAGCCAATAAGCATTATCAAATATCCTTTTTAGAATTCGGCATGGACATATATTCTTGTACTTGAGTTTCTTGTATGTACCTCTAGGAAATCACTCCTTCCTCAAGTGAGCCATGACTATATCACCCTCTTGGAATACCTTATGCCTTCTATGATGATCTTCTCTTTGTTTATAACTTTCATTGTTGGTCTACAATTTCTTCTTTACCTCTTCTTGTAATTCATGCATACTGTCCACAAAATCACTTGCAGAAGAACTCTTCTTGCCTTCCAAATATGTTAGTGCAACCAAATATACCACACCTTTTGGAAACATTCCATAAACAATCTGAAATGGACTCTTTCCCATAGATTTTTTCACTGAATCATTATATGTGAATTTAGATTGGGCCAATGCCAAATCCCATTGACTAGGATTTTCTCCACTTAAACTTCTCAATAAATTTCTTAGACTCGTGTTCACTACTTTATTTTGAACATTTGTTTGAGGTTGATATGTCGAACTGTATAATAAATCTGAGCCTAAATTTTTCCAAACTTTCCTCCAAAAATGCCCAAGAATTATGGTATCACGATCTGAAGTAATACTCCATGGAAGTCCATGCAATCGAACCACCTCCTTGAAAAACAATGAAGCTACCTTACTAGCATCACTAGTATTCTTACATGCTATGAAGTGGGACATTTTCTAAAATGTATCCACAAATACCATTGTTGAGTCATGTTTTCTCTGTGTTATAGGTAATCCTAAGACAAAATCCATACCGATATCCTCCTAAGGTCCTTTGGGTACTGGAAATGGAGTATAGAGTCTCATGTTTTGACCTTTTCTTTTGGCTAGTTGACATATCCTACAACTTTCAACAAACTTTCAGACATATTTATTAATGTTGGGCCAAAAATATCTCTCCTTCACCAAGGATGTGGTCTTATCAATCCCAAAATTTCCTCCTAAACTACCACTATGCAACTATTTAATGTGATTCAGTTGTATGGAACGTCTAGGAGTACACAAATGCTAGTTTTTAAACAAAAAACCCTATTGGATATGGTAGTCCAGATACGGTGTTCTATATAAACTCCAAGGATCCTTACACACCTTCAAATCTTATGAGAAATATGCATCTTCTTCATTCAATGTCTTTAGACAGTTTAGGCTTACCACTTCTATCGACATGGTATAGAGTAACGCTATCCTACAAATTAATGCATCAAATACCTTATTGGACTTCCTAGACCTGTGTTTCAATACAAAATAATAAATTTGCAAGAATTATACCCATTTAGTATGCTTTTGATTCAAATTACCTTGGTTGTTAATGTATTGCAGAGCTTTTTGATCTATGAACAAGACAAACTCCTTTGGCGGTAGATATTGTCTCCATTTCTTCAAAGCTTGCACAATAGCATAAAATTCATGATCATAAACATAGTACTTCTTTCTGGACTCGTTCAAATTTTCACTGAAAAATGCAATGGTTCTACCTTCTTGACTTAGAAATGCTCCAATTTTTGTTCCACTAGCATCAAAATCAACCTGAAACACTTTGTTAAAATATGGTAATGCTAATACTGATTGTGTTGCTACCCCCTTCTTCATTTCTTCAAACTAATTCTCTATTGCTATAGTCCACTGGAACACTCCCTTCTTCATACATTCTGTAAGAGGCACACATATTTGGCTAAAATTTCTAATGAATTTTTAATAGAATCTTTTCAATCCATCGAAACTCCTCACATAGAATGTGCATCTTGGTGTTGTCCATTCAAGGATAGCCTTCACTTTCTCATGATCCATGTTCAGTCCTTCCTTTGAAACCAAAAAACCCAGGTACTCTAACTCTCGCTGCATGAAGGTACACTTCTTCAAGTTTATCAATAGTTTATATTCCTTCAAGCGTTTTAGTATTTCCCTCACATGATCAACATGCTTTGTTATGATCCTGCTAAAAATCAGTATATCATCCAAATATACAACCATGAACTTACCCAAAAATGTCTTCAAGACTTCGTTCATCAATCTCATGAACATGTTGGTCATATTAGTTAATCCGAACGACATCACTAACCATTCAAACAATCCATATTTCATCTTGAATGCTGTATTCAATTCATCACCTTCTCTGATTCGAAGCTGGTGATAACCACTCTTCAAATCGATTTTTGTAAAGTACTCCACACCACTCAAACAATCCATTAGATCATCCATTCTTGGCAGTGGAAATATATACTTGATAGTGATCTTGTTTATAGCACGCGAGTCAATACACATTCTCCACTCCCCTATTTTCTTGGGTGCCAATATTTTTGGTACTACACAAGGAATTAGACTTTCTTTAATCAATTCTCTATCAAGCAGCTCTTACACTTGTCTATTCACCACTTCACTCTTTATGAGAGTCATCCTGTAAGGCACTTTATTAGGTTAACTTGATCCAGGCATTAAATCAATTTGATGAGAAATACTTCTCCCTGGAAGCAATCCTTTTGGAATATCATTAGAAATAATCTCCTTAAATTCATCCAGCAACAACTTTATTTCTATATATACAACATTTGTATTTTCTACTTCTTTCAGAATCACTGCTAAACAAAATTCTACTTTTCTTTCTTCCTATAAAAATTCTTTAGAAGAACATAATATGATTTTGCTGCTACTCATGTTTATTTCAACACAATTTCTTGTTGTTGCTATTGTATCCTCCATCATTTGTGTTAATTTATATCATTTTCCATGTTTCTTTAAATCATATGTGTTTTCCTTACCATCATGGTGAACTTGTTGATCAAATAACCATGGTCTTCCCAATAGTATGTGACACACATCCATCTCAATCACATCACATAACACCTACTCCTGAAAACTCCCTATTTGAAAATTCAATAAACATTGCTCAGTCATAGTCACCTATTGTCCCTTGTTCAACCAAGAAACGCATTAAGGGTTGAAATGGTTCAACCTCGTCAAGTTTAGTTTGTCTATGACTTGAGTGGATACTAAAATTTTGTGTAATTCCTCCATCTATAACTAGGTTACAACATTTTCCTTGAATCTTACATTTTGTTTTAAAAACTTTCTTTCATTATTCTGGTTCCTTTGCCTCTTATTATTTATTTATTTATTTATTTATTTTCAGATTTAAGAAACACTCTCCAGAACAACAAATTATCACCTTGTTCTTGTTGAAGAACAATCACATTTTCTCCAACTATTGAAGCTTCGTCAACCTATGTGACTTGTGCCCATGCTTCACCTCTTCTCCTTGAAGTTTTCCTTTCTAGACATTCAGACTTCTTATGTCCCTCTACACCACATTGATAACAAGTAATTACATATTTTCTCTTTCCTCTTCCGAATCCTTTTTTTCTACCAGCTCCAGTTCCTCCTCTGCCACCTTGACCACTGACATATTCTTCTTCCTTTTTGATGCCTTTAGCAGCCCCTACTTTTCCTCATCCTTTGGAGCCTCTTCCTCTACCTGTAGGTTATGTCTTCCTCTCAATATTTTATTCCACCTTCAGGGAAACTTGATAAGCATTGTCAACAACATGGAAATAGCATGTACTCATTTCATCTTGAATAAAATACTTCAACCCATTTACATACCTTGCAACTTGTTAGACTTTTGGTTCTTTGAGGCTTGCTCTGAGTGACAGCCTAAATAAATCTTTAGTCTATTCACAAATAGATGTCTCCCTTTGTTTGAGGTTCTAGACTTGTCGGAACAAATTCTGCTAGTAATCAACAGGAACACATTTCTCTTTAATCTTGGTAACCATATTCTTACAAGTTATAATTTTGTCCAATTGATTATTCACTCTATTCTTTGCAACCCACCATAGTGTTGCATGGCCTTTCAACTTTGTAACAACAAATCTTACCCTATTTGGCTCTTGAACATTTTCATACTCAAAGTATCTTTCACGTTTTCCAATCTAGTCAATGAGAACATCAACTCTCAGACTACCATCATAACATGAAACCTCAACCCTTTCATTATCCCTATTACTAAAATACAAAATCAGTCTAGCTGCTGGGTCTCTTTCATCACCATCCCGTTCATCTTCGATTTCTTCTTCTAGATCTGAGTATACTTCATCGTCTCCATTCCTACGATTCTCTAATTCCTCTATTCCTCTTATAAAATTTTCCATTTCTCCATTTCCTACACCTCCCCTTCCTACTCCTCTCCTTTGCGGTGGCATTCCTCCAAGTTGTAGGTGTCTCACCAACATCCACAGACCTCACACTAGTTATGTAACCCAAATTGACCTTCAAAACTCTTGTCGAGCAACCATCAAAAACATGTATTTTGTACCCTGTCTCACAAAAGAATATTAGGTTCTAATCCCATAGCATAATTGGGATCTGATACCACATAATGCAGAGGGAACTAGCTGCAACACACACATAATTACACACCCTACTACAGAATACACATCGGAAAAAAAAATAAAAATATACTGTTGCTAAATAATAAGGAACTTCAAATGGGAACTTAAGCACCATAAAAACATGAAGTGCAACACCACTCTTTTATTGATTCAAATTAAATAACAAAGTTTTCATTACATCAAGCATGGGTTAAAAGGAAAATTGGGAATGGTTACTTGTGGGACTAAAACCTAATACAAAAAATCATCCAGGGATTAATGGTTTGCATGTGAGGGCCAAAATGTTATTTCTCCCTTCTGAGAGCTCGCCCCAACCTAGACTTATTTTCTCGAGCCCCTTCCATGATTAAGTTCTCCAACCCTTTCCTATCGCAACCTTGGCTCCTTTTGAATTCTCCCTTTTGCCTCTGAATCAATTTTCCTTCTATTTCCTCAACCATTTAGTTACCAAACCATCCCTCTGTCTTTCAAACCACTTCAACTTCCTTTCGGCCTTAGGTCTTCTTTCTCCTTCAACTGTGAGTTCTTTTACCTAACGGTAGTTGCAAATCATCACGAATGCATGCGAACGTGGAAAAATAAAATGCTTGTGGCCATAGTGTTGCAAATGAAGAAGCATCGTGACACTTGTAAAATTTCACTATACGTGGGAGTTTCAGCATGAGTTTCAGCACAAGTTTCAACATGACACTTATAAAATTTCACTATACGTGGGAGTTTCAACATGAGTTTCAGCACGAGTTTCAACATGACACTTGTAAAATTTCACTACACGTGGAAGTTTTAACACGAGTTTCAACACAAGTTTTAGTACGATTTTCAAGACAAGTTTCAACATGACACTTGTAAAATTTCACTATACATGGCAGTTTTAGCGCGAGCTCCCTATTTTGTAAGGGAATATTCTTAGTTAAAAATTAGGAAAAAGTGAGTGTGTAAGTGTGTAATATCTCCAACAAAAATCATTGTCATTGCACTTAAAAACCCCTATCGTCCTGGTGCATCTACAATAATGATGCATCAGAAATTAATATTACTGTGCTTAATAGTACTATAGTCTCACATTTTTTAATATATACCCAAAACTCCAACTGGTGTGCTACTCATACTACCACACCTGGTGCATCCAACTATATGACACACCTCTACAGGGTAAAATAAAAAAGTGTGCCAATACATTCAAGTATTTCAGAACACATTGGTGCATCATACTATCGGGTGCACCGTGATACGGGAAAAAAATACATCAAACCAAATTTCATTATCACATTTCCTTCTATGCTTCTAACCTCTCATAGAAGCATTGGTTCTTACCCTCCTTCTATGGTCACCATGTTTGCAATGTTCTATAGTGTTTTTTCCTCGATTTAATAGTCGTCGATATATTCCATACATTTTCCAATTTTGTAAAAAAGTTGAAATTTTTATTTTTTTCTCTATGAACCAACCATTCCTCCTTGAGCAAGAAGAGACCAGGTAAATTGTTTGTTATATCCTTATTTTAATCTTCATCGGATTAAAATTAAAATTAGGATTAAATTTGGAATTTTTTCCATTTAAAAAAAATCTACATGGTGCACTTCACAAACTCATCTTTCCCCAGACTCAATACATCCTGTGAATTTACAAGAAGAACTGAACACAGTGTGTCCTATGAATTCACAATAATCATCACTAATGTTGTGTATGAAACTACACAAGGAAGCTCTAAAAAACTAAGCATCGAGAAATGAAATGGGGGTGTGCATTACTAGCGCCTCTCGTCATAAAAGAGGAAGCATCTTCACAAAAAAACCACTAGTGGGTTCTAAAACATACAACACACTGTTGCCTCTCACTAAACTAAATGCCCCATGACTGATTCATTGAAAAATACAATGCACTACTAAAAATACACACTGGGTCTCCAAGAAACATGGAACACCGAACTATGGATGTACATTAATGGTGTGTATCGTTTTAGATTAAGCACCACAAACCGGTGTGTAATAGGGAATAACCTCCACCAGTGCATCACACATAAAAAAAAAAATAGAATATTGGGTGTTTAATGACTAATATAGCCTTGGTGCACCAAATAACATGGAGCATCGAACTTACTAGTGTAGCTTATTGGTGCATATCATTTTAGATGAGGCACCACACATCAATGCATTATAAGGAATAACTTGCACTGGTACACCATATCGCACCACACATATTAAAATTATCATACCAGTGTGTTTAATGACTAAAGTATAAGCATTGGTGTGCCATATAACATGGAACACCATGAAAATTGTGAACATGGAGCATCAAACTTACCGATGTACCTTAACTATGCATATCATTTTAGATGAGGCACCGCAAACGAATGCACTTTAGTGGATAACCCACATTTGTGCACAACATTACACCTTAAATATAAAAATTAGCATATTGATGTGTTTAATGACTAAAGTAGCACTAGTTTTCCAAATAACATGGAGCACCAGAGGTCATGCATATGATTTATTAAAGGCACACCAGTTACTTTGCCACATTGTTTTGCAAATAAAAATTAATTTCAATTTTTGATAAATACAAAATGGTTATATATGTGTGTGTTTTATAATTTCAA
>JASDQU010505826.1:72177-88411 GCA_032191745.1 Picea mariana | reverse complement strand
TTTTGTCATGCCATTGGAGCTTATCACCTTACTGAGTTTCCCTGTGACTCAATTTCTTTTCCTTCCAATGAAAATTTCATGAAAAGTTCTTGAAAATTAAAAGCCATTGTTCCTAATGATTGTAACCATTGGATTCTGAGTATGACATCTGACCCACCCATGGGTATAGAAATCATTGGACTATTCATTACATATTCCCCCATAGTAATATTGATCTTATTGCATTTTCCTGAGAAATTGATAGTTCCTCCATCTATAATCATTACTTGAAACTCTGGTGCTGGATATGCAAAGCAATTGAGAGCTTTGGCTGATTTATAGTGAATGTAATTATGAGTACTACCAGAATCAATTAGGACTATTACCTTTTTATTTTTTATATATCCTTCGATCTTGAGGGTTTGAGGAGCGCTAATTCCAGCCAATGCATTACACAATATCGTGGGACTCAACTCTTCAAAATAAATCGTATCTACATTTTCATCTTGAGATGGTTCTTGTTCTTGTTCTTGTTCTTGTTCTTGTTCTTGTTATTGTTCCTCTTCACAATCTATGTAGAATAATTTCTTCTCACCGCACTTATGTCCCTTACTGTACTTGTTGTCACAATTAAAGCATAAACCTTTTCCTTTTCTTTCCTCCAATTGTTGAGGTGTCAACCTGGTAGGTTGAAGTGTTTTAGAAGAAGGAACATTATTCTCTCGATAGATGTTAGGAGTGTTCCTTCTAGTATCCATAGCCATATTTTTACTTTCAACATTTCTTGTCACCCTAAATGCATTCTCCAAGGATTTGGGTTCCCAAAGACGAACCTCATGTTGAATGCTATCCCTTAAAGTTCCTATGAATACATTAATCAAGTGCTCATCTGGAATATATGTTACCTTTATATTCAATCTTTGGAAGTTCTCAATGTGCTATGTAACTGAACCCTTTTTCTTGAGATTTATCAATTGGCTAAAGAAGGTATTGCTCCTTGTATCCTCATAGTGTGCTATCATTTCTTCTGTGAAAATTGTCCAAGTGATGAGTGATTTGCAAGAACAAAGCCATTGATACCACACAAATTGATTGGGTTCTAAATATAAAGAAGCAATATGTACCTTTTGTGTATGTGGCACATTATGTAGATCAAAGAATTGCTGAAGTAACCATGTGATTGGGTCCTTTCCATCAAACTTCCTCATATCAATCTTAGGAAAGTGGTTGGTCTTCAACCTAAAGTTAAAGTTTCTCCATTCTTGATTCATCTTCCTTGTGTCCTAATCATGAATTTCATGGGATACATTTTCACTTTTAGGTGTCCTCTATATTAGGAAATTTTTCAATCCTTCCATGATATCCCCTTTTAAACCGTCCATCTTAGTATTTATTTCCTCCAACTTAGCTTCCGTTGAATCCATCATTTATTGTAGTTCATATTTTGTTACTGTGTTCTTTTGTAAATCATTTATGTCCCTACGCATTTCTTCACCTTCATCAAGAGTCCAAGTAGGACTGTCTGGAGGCTTATTTGGTGTAGAAGTTCCCTTTTTTGGTTGCATGTTGGCCAAGTATCAATTTAAACCTTGATTTTGAGGTGGTTATGCTAGACAATCTTCCTTTTATTGTATCTCCGAAATTTCAGCCCTTCTGAGTATAAAATTGTTTTTTTTGTAGTTCTCTAATATTTCTTCTCTACAATTCCACAGGTCTGATCAAAATTGGATGTGTCGAGTGGAATTTACGGTAACTTCCCCACAACTTGTTGATTTTTTGTCTTTCCAGGAGATCTCACTTGTATAGCATTCCCCGCACAAAATAATTGATATAAAGTTCTGAAACTCGTACCAGAATTACTACGGATAGTTCGCTATCCAATTCAACCAAACTCTCTCAATTTAGATACTCTAGGAAGAAGTTATGATTGTTTTACCCAGACCACCTTCTTGAGACTAGTCAATAGGACTAGTCAGATACCCTATCTTCCAAAGGGTGTATATACAAATTTTATCTGACCCAGAAGCTGAAATTGTTACCACAGATACCTTACTAATTTCTTTGAATATCCTCCAGAGTTCGGGGTCTGAAACATTACAGAAAAATGTTTATAGTGAAAATTCTGCAATGACTCAATTCAGGATGATTCCATAACCCTATATTACATAGGATTTATCTCTGAAATTATAAGGCCTCAGGAGCTGAAATTTTAACCCAACGTACCTTGATCCGTCTAATAAATATCCTCCAAGCCTTTCCTTCTGAAAATTTTTAGAAAAAAAGTTATAGCGAAAATTCCAAGGTGTCTCAAATGTAGCAACGAAACCCCAAGACCTTGAGCTCTGATACCATATGTTAAGAACCAAGTATCAATATAGCATAGAAAAACCTCATAATAAGTACTCAACGCCTTGAAAAAGAGAAAATTTTAGTTAATAATCCTCTTCAAGGGGGAAACCTCCTTATACCCCACAGAAATGTCCAAATACAAGATGATTCCAAATGAAAATGTCTCCTTGGTATATATAGGAGACTAGGAGGTACAATTACAACTAATGGAATCAAGCCGGCATAAATAAAATAACATTACTAATGTAATATGATCCAATTAAGGGGTAATGAGCCACTATTTAAGTTTTAACATTTATCATGCATGGTTGTGTGAACCGTGACTTCCCCCAAGACCTGCGATGTGCCATATCAAAATTATCTTCATTTGTATGTTGGATCACATCAAGGGAGATTTATATGGATAGCATTCCAAAGTGGCGTTGAGAGATATTTGAGATTGTTTGTATGTTTGAGAAGGAAATGCCCACGAATTTTATGGACTTGCAAGTCCATCCTCTAATTCACCTATCTAATGAGTTTGAATTAGCTGGGGTTCTCTCATGCTGTTGAATGTTCTTCTTAGAGAGGTACATGAAAAAATTGAAGGGGTTTGTTCGACAAAGGGTAAAACTAGAGGGATCTATGGCAGAACATAGTATAGAATTCATTCTATTATTCCAATGAGTACATCAAGCAAATTGACAACACAGTGGGGGAAGTCATTTGGGATGACCAACAAGATGAGGACAAAAGGGAAGGGGAGCTACTCCAAACGAATGGAAAAAGGTGTTTGATAAAGAGTAAGTCGGTTATATTTTTTCAATTTAGTACAAAGAAATTGTTTACATTAAAGTTGATAATATATATTGCATCCCATGCTATTTTTTTTTAATTCTTGTATACATCAGCAAATTTACAAATTTTGATTCCATCAATAAATTCATTCTTTAGTCCCTAAGGTCTATAGAAGTCGATGAGGGAGTATGTTGTTAAGGCACTTCGTAAGTGAAAGTCATTGATTCGAAACCCCTGGGGACACCTCAAATATAACCATGTTAAGGGATGGTACGGTCTAGGTCGAGTGCGATCCCCAAGTGATTTTGACGACTTAGATGCCCCTGGGTTATGGAATCTCAGCCACAAGCTAGTCCCGCAGGTCAGAGATAGTATAGCCAACAAAAAAATATTATTCTTTAAGTTGATAATATATATTTGATATCATGTTATTTGTTTTGTATTTTTTTATACATTAGCGAATTTATAAATGGATGTCATCAGTAAATTCGTTCTTTACAATGCAGAGGCAACGCAACCATGGGTCGTGTTGTATGAAGAGAAAAGAAGGAAATGGGACAGTGACAGAAAATCATTCAGATGATTGAATGGTAGAAGCATGCCTTATCCTGATCATTTAAAAGAAAATATGTTAAAAATGTCCCAACAGTTAGGTGGCTAACCATATACAAGAGAAATATGTGGTGTCTAGTTGTAACCCACATGGAGAAGGTCTAGATGCACTAAACATAGGGATTGAGTGTGGAAACTTTGTAATAACCTATATGAGTACCACATTCTATTTATAATTTTTCACATTTGAATTGTAACATGTATTATGTTTTTATTAATTCTTTGGTTATTAGACATATGATACTGTCTTGTGTTCACATTTTTACAGGTGCATATTTTCCCATCTAGGTCATCATATGGACATCATTTTCACACTGAGTATGTTAATGATGGACACATCACACAAGATTGTGGAGTGGAGGTCAAGCTCAACCAATCTAGTTGTTCTAGCCACTGTGATGAAAACCTAATAGAGGGAAAGTTAGGTTCCATTGGAAAGATACATGAGATCATGCAAGTGGATTTCTCATTGTTTCAATGTGTTATTTTTTGTTGCAAGTTGTGAGATACCTTCTACTGGACAAATGCAAAGGAAGATCGTAATAGTTGGATAATATGTATTAACTCTAAACAAATGTGGGTTGAAAATAAGGATCCTTATGTTTTCCCAAAACATTTATACCAAGTGTTTTTTTACCCACATGTGTTGGATGGGGATTGGTGGTTCGTACTAAGACATGATTCGAGATCTAAACATATTTTTGAGAACAACAATATTACAATGTCAAGTGAGGAAGATAACCAGGGTGATGGCAATGAAGACTAATTTGTAAATGATTTGTTTAGACATTTATGTTGTGGATGTGTCATTTTATTATGGGTATCTATAATGGAAATTTATGTTTTTTCTCTTAATTTTATAATTATGTTGAATATGAAAAGTTAACAACCATTTACAACCACCATATTGAAAATACATTAAATAGTAGAAGCATAAGATGTGGTTTTGATATATTTTTGTTGTCATATTTATTATTTATTATAGCAAATTTATGTTGTATTGTATTAAAATATGTTTATGTTAACCTTTGAATTACTAAGCATTAATTGAGATATCACAAAGTTGGTTCATACAATAGTAAAKATTTATTTTAAATTATATTTTATTTAACAAAAAATGAAGATATTAAAAATATTCAAACCTCAAAATTAAATTTTTGTTGTCTGAAAAAATCAAAATTCAACTAAATATATACTTACTTTAATGGTACTTCTAAGGACAATTCCATGCAACATCTACACTTGTAGTTGAATCAACATATTATATCTTATTGGACAACAAGAAATTCACCTCGAAGAACAGTTAAATATTATATGGTATCAATGGTTATACCCTTTTGCAATCACAATCCAAATTAAATGCTTTCTTAAAAGTAAAGTAAACATTATATGGAAACTATAAATTTAAATGAGTGATACATATCAAATTTCACTTAAAAAATGGAGAAATCATTAACAATGTTCATCATTAGCATGTTCATAATACATTTTATAAATCAAACAACAACAACAAAAACCACATTATATGACAAACATAATATACATGAGTGATATACATATGAATATACATGTCAAACATACATCTCAAGAAAATCTGCAATAAACATGTGATATACAAATCTCAAATCAAATATAAAAAAATCAATATAAATTTCAATTGGTACCACTACTAGCTAGGTCCACCACCAGAACTAGGTGCATCAGTGTCTCTGATACCATAGGTAGGGCCTCTATCAAGAAAAAATATCTCAGAAATAAATGTAGACAAAAGTGGACTATCAAATGTCTCCCTAGATCAATATCATGAAGGTGTGCAACAGTACCCAATGTGAACATAGTGTCCAAAGCATCAAAATCTTGTGACACACATGGAGGAAGAGGAGGAGGAGGGGGTTCAATGGATGATGACACGTGTGGACTTGGAGAAACACAATGATCGGTGGGCAGTGACACAAGTGCAAGAGGAGGGGGAGGATCAAAGAATATGGTGACGCATGTGGAAGAGAAGCAGGAGGAGGAGGATCAAACGTGGATGCAGATTCAAACACATGTTGAGGGGAAGTAGGAGGAGGATGAGAATCAAACGTGGATGCAGGATTAGAAACATATGGAGGGGAAGCAAGAGGACTTGTAGATGGTACATCTGACTCATGCGGTGGAGAATTGGGAGGAGGAGGAGGAGGACCATGTGGTTGACTAGAGGATGTGGATGGCTCTGCTAATGAGCAAGATGTAGTGGGATCATGAGTAGTAACCCTCAACGTCTCGATGAGGTTGATGGAACCAACAATATGACACATCAACATCCTCATGTCACAAATCAAACACCTACATATAGAAGAGAGATATTGTACATGTAATATGTCTCTAATGGGTGTGGGTACCACTTTGCAACTAGTCATGACATGACATAGTTGATCTGCCACCTATGGTCAGAATCTCATATTCAATCTGCATGGCATGTGGGGTCTTTGTACTACTATAGGGTGGTCCTCTGCCTCCTCCATTACCTCATCCTCATGTTGGGGAGGCTCATCTGCAACATATGTGTCAATATCTGCAAAACAATAGATAATAATAATAATAATATAATTGACACAAAATGTCACAATAAATTACATGTGCATTAAATAAGACATAAAAATATGCTAATATATCAATTAAAACATAACAATAATATTACCTCTCTCATTTTTATTGTCAATGTTTCAGATCTCTAGTTGGATCCATCATCAAGACAAAGATTCAAGTAGGTGAAGAGGGAGACCAAGTGTATAAATACGAGAGTAGAGACCAAAAACCCTATAGAATAACTAAAAAGGTCGGCTTGGAAACCCTAGAAACTACAAACCCTAAAATTTTTATTAAAGTACATATAAATTATAACAATAATATAGTAGTTAATCCTAAAAATTAATAAGTCAAAGTAATATTAAAAGTTATTAATGATACTATGTTAATAATAATATTGTGTAAAGATAGTATAATAATAAGATAAAATGTGTAATGATAGTACAATAATAAGATATAATGTGGAATAATAATATAGTTGTAGAAAGGACAAGTAGAGGGACAATCAAAATGACGATTGTGGAATTTATGACTGATACTATTAACCACTCTCACCACAAAAACCTAAAATCAATAATCACCTCTCTCATCTAGTGGCGCCTCTATTGTAAATCGGTTTTTGGGACATCCTCTCCAATCCATCCCCGCATATGGGTACTCTGCAATATCGAGGATAGGATTTTCCTCTCTAACCAATAAATCACATACCTCCCTATCGAACAGAGACATGAGAAACTCGTACTGGCCCCTCTTGCGCATTAACTACCCCCACATGTGCATATGCGCATCAAACATAGGCATAGCATGAAATATAGGTAAAGGAAAGTGAGGTACTACTCTCCTAGTGGCATGAACCCTCTCAAAACATAGTGTATATAACTCTGACGGGACGGGAATGGGAAGAATCTCATCCCAGACAAAACAACGTGATTGTGATATAATGCACGACAAAATTGTCTCAAAAAACAATTTTCCCACCTAATCAATTGGGGCATCTGTAATAAACTATCTACATAATAAAAAATAGGGAAACTAATGCATTTCCCATCGGAGCTACAATGTGATAGTGTCGAGAGAATAAGACACAGGCACCTAACTTCCTTTTTCTCAAATGAAATTTTTCACAGCTAACAGCCACGAACCTGGAACTTCAAATTTGAATCAACATGCAAACCGACATATCTATGCACATATGTCAATTTGTTCTCTCTTGCAACACTAGGTGGTAGCATAGATAAATTGGGCATATACTCCCCCCTCATAGAAAGCCCGGTGATGAAATAGACATCCTCATCTATGGGATGATACCACAGATCGGGACCAACCCTGAACCCTTGTCTCTGATGACCCAGCGACAAATCAACATCTGTAACAAAAAATAGCTCCCCCTAAGGGATGTACCCTCCTAATTAAACTTCAATAGGCCAACATTCATCAAAAATTTATATGTCGAATGTGAAATAGGGTGATGGAATAGATCTCTCTCTCTCTTCCTAGCCTCCCACTTATGCACAAATGAGTGTGTCATGGCCTACTATTTTTTCTTCTCCTCCTCCTCTCGTCATCATCGTCTTTCATTCACATACAAATATTATTCGACACATATATAGATAAAATAAATTGAAATTATAAAACAAATACATATATAAATGACATGTATTTAAAAAAATATAAAATTGATGTTTTTTTTGCAAAAAAATATTTTAAAGCAACTGGTGCGCAAAAAATAGCACATATGCACTGACTATGGTGCCCTCTATCAAACATGCAGCATCGTCATGTAGTGTTTTTACTAATACACAACGGCGCCATGTTTCTTGTCGCACCACTAAGTAGTTGTGCAGTTTGTCCCATAGGATGCTCCACACCGAATCAATGCTTTTAACCATGTTGCTTGAGTGACTTTAACAACACCAGTTCATTTTGTTAAAAAATAGATACCGTAATGATAAAATTCATGGTGTGAAAATCCATGATTCCCTTTGTTAAATGGAATGCACCACTGTGCCAATTTTACCAGAGCACTGGTGTGATGTATAGCGGTGCATTGTATTACTAATGCACATGTTGGCTTGCAGTGGGCAGACCTGGGGTTAATCATCAAAATACCAACAAAACCTTTAGACATCGATCCTTTTGACATCACCTACAGAGAAAGTGAAGTCTCACCCAAAGCATCTAGAGGGGATGTGGGAACTAAGGTTATGCAGTGATGAGGGGAAGTGAGGCATTCAACATATCTTTTATAAGCATCTACTCATGTGCACAGTTTCCATTATTTAACAGTTACTTGACACTCAATATATTTTATGCGCAACATTCTCCCACTTAACAGTCATTCAATTACCAATTACTTCAGTGCACAACATTACAACATCATATAAAATTAACACATTTATCATAATAATTAAGCATTATCATCACTATGAAATAAAATTAAACATCATAACATGAAAACACAACATATCACAACACACATGTTTAACATGGTTCACCCAACATTGGCTACGTCCAAAATAGATGGCTTATGATATTAGTCATTGAAAATATGCTTACAGTTGTGCATTGTGCTACAAAATATGCAACAATTTCATTACTCAAACCTTCCTAGCCATTATTTTGCAATTTGAAACTCACTCCTCAATCATAGCATTCCGAACACTTAACCAAAACCTCAACTCACTCCTCATTTACTCACACTCACCAACCTCACTACCCAAAAACCCTTTACATATTTATACATAAAAATAGGGATAAGTCTGTTACAAAGTGGACAAAATGTACCAAAATCCAAATGGTCTATAAAAATTTCCCACCTTTTACGTGTCGCTCCATCATGCTTCCTTGTATCATGCACTTTTATTCCTTAAGTCCTCTCCCATCGCACGCTCTGGTCCATCTTCTAACTACCTTTTCTTCTTTGACTTATTCTCGCACGGATCCCAAAACTAATCCAAAATGTTTGTCCAATAGGCCCCCAACACTCATGTGTGGGTCGTCCCAAGCCACTCAAGTCTTCTTCCAGTTCTCCATAAATGTTTTGAAGGTCTCCATCACTGTCACAACCTTCTCCTTGACCTCTAGTTCCTTCTGCAAAATTTGGTTAATTATTTATGCAATGATATGAGCCTATATCTTCTCAAAACTTTCATCGGCTGCTTATTTTATTATACTTTGAGTTGTTTCTAAGGTTGTTGTCACTTTCTATGATTCATCCTATATTACTTCTACTTGTTTTGCATGAGCATGTTACTCTGCCCTTATTTGATTCATTTCTGAATACATCTTTCTATTCTCATTCATCGTTGTTACCACCTCTGCTAACGATAATGTGCCCATCACTATTTTAAACTTTTGCACCTTTTCCTGCACAGCTTGGATATTCTGACTAATTTCTTGTTTCTTATTATCTTCTCTTAATTGTGTCCAAACACCCATAGTCTCTGTATACATATGAATGCATTCTACTTCTAGAGTCTTTATGCTTTCCACCATTTTTGTCACGATTTGATCCCTTTTCTCTCTTTCTTCAAGTGGAGTTCTTGGTGTCACACACACTTTGAGCTTCTCAAAGTTCTTGATATACCTTATTGAATGCTTGTTGCATTCTTTCAACCTTTTTCACGGATTCATCATGCTCTTGTTTAACCTTTCTATACTCCATATCCAATGCGACAATTCCTGCCATAACTTTCACCAACTCGTTGGATGTCTTCTCCATATGCGAGTTCATCTATTGTTTCGTGCTCATCTTTAATTCCTGCAATACTTCTATTGGAAGTTGTGATAGCACTAAGTCAATTTGACCTAGTGCCCTGTTTGTTTCTTGCACCTTTTTTGTGGGGAACTCCACTACCCCTGTCATTAGCTTAATCAATCTTCGCTCTCATGTGACTACTAAGGACTAGGATATTATTGGCCCTACCTCCCTAGTCTTGGTAGTTCTTTTTGTTGTTTCCTCCTCTGTTTTCCGGCCTGACACAACTTTTTCTACTTCTAGTAGTTGTCGCAACTCGACCATCTGCTTCAGCATGCATTTGTTCATCTCTTCTTGTTGTTGTGTTTCGTGTTGAAATGCGTCGTCTATGACTTCCTTCACTTGGTTGCCTATCTTATCCTAATCTTCCTCTGTCAAAGCCTAAATAGCCACTTCCTTGATGGTATTGCGCTTTTTCCATTGTGGTGTGGATCTCCCTATTTCTGTTTATTTTCACTTATTGTCTGTGCACAGTGTTGTTTGGTGTGTAGTCTCCTCTGGGTCCTTTCCACTTTCCTAGTCATCTCCTACTTCTTCATCCTCTTTTATCTCATGAAATTTTAGGTTTTATTTCTCTATTGGTGGGATCTTCCACTCCTCACCCCAATCAACCATAATATAACCCATCTCTTATTCAATCAGTCTATATTATGTCAGCATCCATTGTCAATTTGGGTTCTTCTTTACTTGTACATACATGTGGTGACGCCCTGCCTTAAAGCACGCCACTACCTTGTATGCCTCGACCACCTATGGTGGTATGTGTGGTGTCTTCGTGATGCTATCCCTAATATTTTTCTTGTAAATATCAAATTCAATGTTAGCATTCATTTGTTGTTCCTTATGTGTAGTATATCATGGGTTCTGATACCGCGCAACTAAACAAGGCTTTTCCCACACTCCCAAAAGATCACTTTCATATGGCTCTCTCCAAGATGATAGTGCTATTAAAATAAGTAACTAGGATTAATGAAACTTGGTCCCCTTATCCTGTGCTTCCTCGCAATCAATTAAAAATTAGTTCAATAAGAATGTCACCCAATTCATCTGGATGCCCTCAATGCATGTTTATGTTGTCGCTGTGACCATTGTCGGCACTTGATCTTTTCTACACTTTATTAACAAATTATAGGGTAAGATTTGCATCGTAAAACTTATCATTGGGTCACATAAATTGTGTTATCCATGTAAGGTATGGAATTTCTCCTTTATGCTTTCAGCTAGCACTTTCTCATTCTTTTTTTTGAAAAAAAATAATGATGGGTCCTCCCCTTGCAATGAAAGACTGGTAATGCACACGATTAAATCGGTATCGATGGAAACTATCCTTTTGAGCCACATGTATTCTCCATGCACACAAATTAGCAGAATTTTCACAGAAGCATTAATATCTTGGATCCTTCCAAAGTGTGGGATATCAAACAGTTTTAGAATTCCTTCCTTCTACAATCCTGTGGCCCATATTTGTAGGTCGATGAATATCATCTACATCTCAGAACTAATGTGCTTCTTTAAAAAATTGTTTGGTACTAAATCTAGAAACTTATTCTCATCGGTAATGTCATGGTCAGCGCACTTTAATCCAGGTATCATACCTAACATGTCCCCTTCTATGATCACGCCTTCTAGAATTAGTGGCTCCACAAGTGGATACCTCACATCCTTCTGTAAATTAACTTGTTTTGTTGATGGATTTCTCGATGGGATATAATCCATGGGGAATATTGATTCTGACGAAGATGCCTCCTATGCCTCTTCCATTACAACCATTTTTGTTGGTTGACCATGTTGTTTCTTCGGTAATGACACTAAATTTTTGGTTTCCTTTGGTGGTACCATCTTCCTTTGCAAAATTGGTCTCAACTTCCAACTGAGTTCTGTAACTTCGGCTCTGTAACTTTGAATCTGTAACTTTGGATGTCTTATGCAAATTATGAATGACAATAAACTTCCCCCATTGACCCTTTTATTTATTTTATACTTCATCTCCATTTATTAATCCCCTTCGTGCCTAAACTTGTCGTCCAATCCACTAGTGGTTGGCATTCATTACCTGCCTTAATGCTACATTACTCTGTATCTTCGGTGAATTCTCTGTTTGATTATGTAACATGTCAAGATCTTCTGGATTATTTGCATTTAATGTTACTTGGAACCACTACTTCACCATCATGGTAGCTCTTTATTGCATGTCCCATTGTGGATCATCTTAAATTCTCTTAGTTATCATCTGTGCAATTTATTATCTCTCTACGCAGTCTCTTCGATATGCATGATCTCTTATCTCTATGAAGTCTTGCTTCCTTCATCTGTGTGCTCTTCTACCTACTTCTTTCTCTTATGCGACATTTTCTTGCTTTTCCCTTTGTACTTGCTACTTTTAACTTCTTGGAATTTTCATCTTTTGACTTCTTTCCTGAACCATTTTCATACTTTTTTCCATTTTTACTTGTTTTTTCTTTAATGTTATACCTTTTCTTTATATAGTACACTATGATACAACTTAGTCTACACATCTCTCATACTGTGCGGAAGGACTATTGTCCCTATACAGTTTCATCTGACTCTCATTCACTATTCCTTCCATGACTTGTCCATCCCACTGTTCTAGTTGAACAACAACTGCGTCAGTCACATAAATGATTGTGTATGGACCTAGCCAGTTCATCCTTAAATTCTCTATGTGTTTTAATAACTTACTATCATATAGAAATACTATAGATCTCCTGTCTAGAACTTCCTCTGCTTGATTTTTATATCATGCCATGCTTTTCTCATTCATTTTATACTTGTTCATGGAACCCTGCAACAAATCGATATTCCTCTAATACTAGTACCTGTGATAGTATTTCTTCTATTGTGTTGGAATCCATAAGGTCTTCCATCGCAACAATGTGTAGACTCGGTACCAATAATTTCATAGGCATGACTACTTCCTAACCATATGTTAATCTAAAGGGTGTCTAACCTGTCAACTTGTTGAATGTATTTCTATAATCCCAGGGCACTATAGGAATCCTTATGTCTCAATCATCTTGTCCTATATTACAAACCTTGGTCAATGAATTCTCTAGTATATTATTGAAATCCTCCACAGTTACATTAGCTTGCGGGTGATATGGAGTTCTCTTTTGATGTTGAATCTAGAACTCTTATGTCAATGCTTCAATTGTCTTTTTCAAAAAGTGATTCCCTTAATTTCTCATAAGTAATTTAGGACACCCAAACCTTGTAACTATGTTCTCAAATAAAAACTGTGCAGTTGTCTTTGTGCTGCAATTTGTAATTGGTTATGCTTCTTCCCATTTTTTCAAGTAGTCTGTCATAGTAATTATGTACCTGGATCTTGATCTCCTCGTTGGTGGATTAATTGGTCCGAAAAAATCCATTGCCATTTATGAAACGCCTACAAGGTAACCTGTGGATTCAAAGGCGTCTCATCCATTCATGACGATCTTCCTACTCTCTAGAAACATCACAACTCTGGAAATATTTCTTTTCATCCTTATGGAGGGTGGGCCACTATAGCCCTGCATGCAAGATATTCTATGATGTCTCCTTTCCTGCATAATGTCCTCCTGTAATTCCATTGTGTGCCTCTACTAGGATCATTGGTATTTCATGTTCTAGCACACAACATCACAGTATCCCATATACACCTAACTTATATAGACTTCCTACTATCGATTGATAGTCCTCTACTTTAACCACTAATTTCTTCATTTGTGCTACTATCATCTCATATGGAGCCACTCATGTGCTCAAATATTGGATGATTTCCACAAAATGGTCATCTACCATTTGGACTGAGAATAATTGTGTATCTGGTAAGCTATCATCTAGGTTCCCTATGTCTTCTCCTGTCAGTATCTGTGACAAATGGTCTAGTCTTGCATTCAGTTTCTTTATATTCACAATAACTTCAAAATCATACTCCCAGAATAGAAATAACCATCTACATATTATTCCCCCCAACATTGGCTTGTTCACTAGATATCGCAATGAAGAGTGGTCAGTATACAGCTTGAAATGGGACCCCAGTAAGTAGTTTATGAACTTCTACAAGACATAAACCATTTCAAATCCTTCCCTTTTGGTTGTCATGTAATTCTTCTTAGAAGTCGACAACTTCCTTCTAGAAAAGACAATTGGATGGTCTAATTCTCCCTCTCCTAGTTGGGATAACACTATGTCGAGCATTATCGACGATGCGTCCAAATGGACGTGAAACTCTTTTTTCCAATCCAGGAACACCAGAATGGAAACAATTACTAACTTGTGCTTCAATACTTACAGGCCCTTCTGAAAGTCTTCATTCCATTGAAACTTATCTTCTTTCTTCAATAGCTTCTCCATAACTTCTCCATCGGAGTTGTAATTTGTGCATATCCTTTAATAAATTTTCTACAGTATCCTGTGTGACCCAAAAAAATTCTCAACTGTCTAGCTGATTCAGGTAGTGGAAAATTAACAATTATTGTTATCTTGGCAGGATCAACCAACAAACCCTGCTTGCATACCAAATGACCTACCAATGTCCCAAAAAAATACATTTCTTCAAGTTTAATGATATCTAATATTTTCTACATCTATCAAGCATCAACCTTAGATTTTCTATGTGATCTTTCAATAAGATAAATACAGTCCAATCATCTAAGTACACTTTAAGAAACTTATGAATAAAATCCTTAAAGGCTGCGACAACTACTCAAGAAAACATGGCAAGTGAATTCTTTAACCCCAAATGACATCACTATGTATTGGAAACTTCCCCATTCTTTCGCAAATGTCATCTTGTGTTTGTCTTCTGGCACAATATTTATCTGATGGTATCATGAAAATCCATCGGTGAACGAGTAGGCATCCTGCCCTCCTACACTTTCTAGCACTTCATCTATAAAGGGGGTCGGAAACAGGTCATGAAGCATCGTTCAAATTCCTTAAGTCTACACAAATTATAATACCCCCTATTTTCTTATCCTAAACCACCATTGAACTTATACATTCAGAATATGGGATGGATTCAATGATACCATCTTCTATCATTCTTTCAAGCTTTGTTTTCACGTTTTCCTTGTACTTCAGATTCAATCTGTAAGGTCTTTGTCTTACTGCCTTAGCATTTGGTTTTAACAGGATATTCATTTCACATAATTCCCCGGCTATTCACTTCATCTCGGAAAAGGTTGTTGGAAAGAGATATTGATACTCACGTAATAGGTCTGCAATCTTTTCCACAGTCTCATCGTTCTAATAATCACCAATATTTTTGAACTTCAATTTTTCTTTCGTGTTAATGTTCACTTTGTGCACTCTTAGAGACTTCGCATAATCATTGGATTGAATCTCTGGGCCTATTACTGTGCACACCCCTTCATTCTCTGGTACTTGTACATTTCTTGGGTCTTCTTCTTCTTAATATTCCTTGGTAACATTATAACATTGTAATATTTCATGAACTTTCGCAAACTCTCTGTGTGTGCTACATGAAGGTACTCTTTCTATCTATCCTTCTTCCATAAAAACTTTAATTCTAATGACTTGCAAATGTGCATCTACTAAAGGTTACTTAACTTCAAATTTAAATGTTACCTTAAAATTTATGGTAAGCTCTTCCCAGTGTATTGTCCCTCTGCGCACTTCTAGATCCAGGTACCAGTTCTTGGGAACTGTCTCCAGTGTATGTATGAACCTATGCATCCATTCCTACTTCAGCACTTGTCTCCATGTTGTAATGCATAGCACCACATGATCCTTCAAATCACTCATCCATGTATACTTTTGTATGATCTCTTCTTCTCCAAATATGATTTGCATCAACCTTTTACAATGTTGTCTATCCTCTATCCCTTCCTTGTGGGTTTCCCACCATCTAGCTTGGGTTTCTCTCAGTGAAACATATAATGCTACTATTATTTGTTGTTTGAGTATCTGCAACTCAAATTCATTGAAAAAATAACATACTTCCATTAATCCATCAAACTTCGACATATCACGTACCTTTGTTTCGGTCCAGCGCAAAAAGTGTTAATACTGAGAGGGGGGTGAATCAGTAACAAGTACAATTTAAAACCTTTTTCAACTTATACTTAAACCATTCAACTATATACAATGAGCAATGAACAATAGTATAAGAGTTACACTAATACACCACAATACACCATGCACAATATATGAGAAATAATCAAT
>JASDQU010505826.1:51823-72077 GCA_032191745.1 Picea mariana | reverse complement strand
CTTTATTCAATTCTGGTCTATTCAGAAGACCCAACTTGTACAGCATGCCTTGTGCTCAATATTTAACATCCAAATTTGAAACTCACAAAAAAGAAACTAAAGTCTGTAATATTTCCAATGGAAGTGGTCCCACTTCATTTGGATTTTGTATGAAGAAGTTATGATTGTTTTACCCGGAACACCTATTTATTGACTAGCTTCAGGATTGGTCACAAACCCTATCTTCCACAGAGTGTATCTCCATAATTATAGTGAATCAAGAGCTGAACTTTTTTTTTTTTTTTATGCTGGCGGAATCGGCAACTGGGCCGGTCTCGTACTCGCGTGACACGGGGTCGATTCCGACCGCTACCACTATAACCTCCAGGTGCCATACGTATGCCCCTTCCGCAGGCACGAGTAAGTCGGGGGGATTTGAACTTGAAACCTCATCGTACATAACACGCTATATCACGGCACTTGCCAATTGAGCTTCCCCCCGGGGGAAAGAGCTGAAATTTTTACCAGATGTACCTTGATATATATTCTCAATACCATAGTGATTTCACCATCTGAATCGTTATAGAAAAAAAGTTATAGAAAAAATGGTAAGATGACATGAAAATAACATACCTTAGAACACATCACCAAAAGACTTCATCCTCCCTTGAAATCTGGCCTTCTTTTTCTTTGTATTCCCTCTGAAATTCGAATTATATCAAATGAATGTATAATGATGTTTATTTATACCATTTATGTCACTTCCTTTTAACATTAGGGCCGACCTGACACTTTCTTATTTTGTAAGTCTTTTCTTTAATTATCTTCAAGGCCTACATGTACAATTCACTTTGTCATCTTCAAAAATTCATTTCTCTTCAACCATGAGGATCCATGTGACGTGCCACATACCACCGAAAACAACATGATGTATACTACCCATCCATGGGTGTTGTATCTACATGTGCATTTTCCTTCATTTCCAAATGCCTTCATCAATTTTGCGGTCCAAAACCCATGACTAGGGTTGACATCAATGACAACAACCAATCTTCCAACAAAGAGTGTGTAATGCAAGCACATCTTCTGGTCGATAATTCATGCAACTTATGCTGCCAATGTTCAAGTCCTTTCTTCGTGTATGATTTGAAAGAGTTAATTCTTCTCTAACTAAGTGCACCATCTACAGTAGGGTTGACGTAGTCATCCATGCGTACTATCAAATTATATAGGTTATAAATTTCCTTTCTCGCAGGCTCCACATACCTTCTTGCCTCCATGGGGTCTAATGGCACAGTGACCTTTAAGCCTCCTCCTTCAAATATCATTTATCTTTTCTTCAATTTAATAATTACCTGATTGTCGAAGGCCCAATATATTCTAAGCAATGTTGGATATGACTGACTATTGTTGAAATATTGTAACTACAAAGACTATTCTATTTATTATTACTGTTATTCGAGTCATTTCTTTATAGATCAAATCCCCTTTTATGGATTGATCATGTCAGGCATTGTAATTGACCAAATCCCCTTTTGCGGATTAGTCAAACCTTAATTGTATTATTAAAATTAATAAGTCGTCCCCTAGGCATAATTAAAGTGGCTTTAACCACTAAGAAGGAAAGTCAGACTTGCCCAGTGAAGACCTTTCCAACACCTACTAGCCAGTATAAATAAAGGAAGCCAGTGCCTCATTATCACACTCACTCATTCGCTCATCAAGTGTGCAAGTTTCGTATTTGCAGTTGGGAGAAGAAGGAAGAGAGAGGCTCATTTCTCAGTGTTGGATATTCTCTAGTGTTTTGGTTTATTGTCTTGGCATTGTATTGGCTATCTATATTAAGGAAGTTTTTGCTAGGTTTTCTCCCCCATGAGGGTTTCCCAAGATAAATTTTGTGTATCTTTTTATTGTGTTTCTCTAAGTGATCCTACCTATGCTATTTTTATCTAGTGAATTGAAAATAAACCTAATAATAAATCAAAACTTAACATGGTATCAGAGCTAAGTTGAAGAGAGCATCTTTCACTGGATAAAGAAAAATGCCATTGTTGTCGTACAAGAAAATTAGGGCTTTTGTTGAAGAGGAATATCAGCCTAAAAACCATCTAGAAAAGTATACCCTAGCCTAGGGAACTCTTTGGCACCTTGAGCGCACCTTTTCAATGGACAGAGGCTCCGAAAAGTCAAACCCTAGTTTTTTACTGGTACCAGAAAACCAGAAAAACCAAAACCAGTACCAAAAATACCAGTCTAGATTTCTGAAAGATCAGTTTCAAGGGGTAAAATTTGGATTTTCATAAATCTAAGTCCACCATCTTACTCACCTCAACTTAGCGCATCTAGTCCCTGGATCAGAATTTCAAAATTTAAAGTTTGAAAATTTAGGGTTTCTTCATAAAACCCTAAGTTGTTGTTGCAGTTGCAGTTTCAGAATCAGTTGCAATATCAATTACATTTTCAGTATCAGTTGAAGTATCAGTTGCATTGCAAGTTGCAGTTACCCTTGAAGTTTTAAAAGGGTTTGTAATTATTACCACTGCTACCAGATGGTGCCACTACCTGCAAATGCTATCAGAGGTATGTACTCACATATGTTTAAATTGTTAAGATTTAAAGGTTATTTGTGGGAGAATGGATCTCTTTCCATAGATCCAGAAGGATGTCAAGATCCAACACATTTAAAAGAATAATCCAACCTAGGTTTGATTATTCTGATATGCATCTATTTGTTATGACATTATTTTGATCTAGGTTGCATGTTGAAGCTATGACCATCATACTAACCTTTGGTCAAAGTTAAAGTCAAGGTATTAGATGGATTAAAGTTGATATCATAGAGTTTATTCTCTAACCCAACTTGTTGTCAAGATAGCATATTGTCTTAGTACAGAAGATAGGTTGAATAAAGCATTGTTCATCTTGAGTGAAGGAGACTTGGAAGAAAAAGAAGCACACTCATTCTTGAGGACAAGCCTTCAGGTTCCAGGTTTGATTAATTAAGTTGATAAGATTCAAAGTTGCACATGACAAGTTGATAACTACCTCTTTACAAGTAAACACTATAGTTGAGGTAGCAGTCTTTGAAAAGTATTATACTTGGTAGCATGTGAGCATATTGAGATAAATGATTAATGTAATCATTTACTAGATACAACTAACATCCCCTCTAGGAGAAACTTCTTGTGTTGGTTCCAGGTTACCTTGGATGAATTTTTTATCACAACACTAGAAGAGTGTTGATCTCATTTCATATTGTATTTCTTACTTTTGATCTTTGTTTCAGACAGGTCACAAGTGATAGCTCTAAAGGAGCTTTTGTGATGATTATTTGTGTTATTGTTTTATTACCATTATCAAAAGAGTATTATTCTTTCATGTTGTTTTGTTGACCTTGGTTCAGGTCACAAGTGATAACCCTAAGGAAGCTATAATGAATGTTACAGAAGAAAAAATGTTAGATGAGATATGAAGTAGACTACCCAAGTCGTGTACATGAAGGTATACATCCATGTACCAAAGAATATGAATAAGAAGCTATCTTTTGAGATCCAGAGTATCTCATATGGAGATTGATTGTATGGATCAGAAGGCTCCAAAGATGACCAAACATTAGAACTCACAGAAGACTTGGTCAAAGGATAATAAAGCCACCTTGACGGGAAGCAGAACTCATTTGAAGTCTGACTCAGCCTTTCATATTTAGACTTGGTATTCAACACCAAGTATACCCTATAAGATATGATGAAGTCCTTGTAGACTTAGAAGAAATCGAGAGTAAGCCTAATCTCGGAAAGGATCATATGAAGAGACATCTCTGAGAACTGGGAGACATGTGCCATGAGAAGAATAGATCATAGCATTAGAAACTACTAGGAGATATGAAATCTCCTGGAAGATTCCCTTGGTTCAGTAACGGAGAAGGAAGACAATCAGAAAGACTAGGATATGGATTCTTCCATGAGACTAGAAGAGAATTCAGTATTGACTTCCAAGACTGATCTATACAGATCAAACATGTTTCATATGTACAAATCATGATGTGTTTCCATAGGATTCTCCCAGAAAGAGGGAGAAGACTATGATGAGACACTTACTCCAGTAATTGAAGAAATAGTTCCAGTATTCATGAAGAAAACCAAAACAACCATGATTCATATATAGTATGAGATGTAGGGGGAGAAATCCACATATTTAAAATTGAGTGGCAATTTTTGCAGTACATTAGTTGGGTAATGGAGACATGACTACAATAAAATATAGAGTTACCTCCATGAAAGAAGAAGAGATACCTTCAGTATCAGTTATTGAGCCACTCTCAGTTTCAGATGAAGTTGTTGTCGTGATGAAGTAGAGGAGTTACTTTCATATTTTAGCTGTCACAATGAGAATGGAGCATACATTCTCAACTTCAGAGCAACTGCAGGTGAAGATCCCTAATTCCAGAAGGAACAATTGCAGAAAGAGGAGAGGAAATATTGTCAGGCAGTAAGAAAAATAGTGCTTTGTAGAGAGCACATAGAGCTAGCACATGATTGTGCAGATTGAGTTGCAGTTGAGCAATTGTACCAGGTTGGTACAAAGTGATGTGAAAATTTGATTTGAAGTTGAATATAGAAAGACTTATGTCTGCAAGATGAAGAAAGATCCTATATCTTGGTATGGAAGAACTGACAGTTTCCTGACGAGCTTGGGATTTACCAAGAGTAAAATTGATTCTAACCTTTACTTCAAGGTTGTGAATGATGAGCCAGTTATATTGTTGCTACTATATGTAGATGGTGTATTCTTGACAAGATAAAGAAAAGATCATCACAGATTGTAGAAGAAGCTCGCTACAGATTTTGATGAAAGACCTAATGCATTATCTTTAAAGGTCTTGAAGTTTGACAGAGCCCAAAGAAGATCTTCCTTAACCAAGGGAAGCATGCAGTAGAAATACTAAAGAGGTTTGATATGTTGGAGTATAAATCCATGAACATACCCATGGAAACAAAGTTGAAGCTCCTGGTAGATACCTCGTGAGAATTGGTTGATGCTACTCTATACAGACAGATTATTATTGGTCCGTTGATGTATCTGACGAATACCATACCAGATATATGTTTTGGTGTGAACACCTTTGAGATAGTATCTGGTAGAACCCAAACGTGTTCACCTTGATGATTCAAAACATGTGATGAGATACCTTAAGGGTACATTGGATGTTGGTCTCTACTATACTAAAGATCATGACTTCAGATTGTATGGATATAATGATTCAGATTGAGTTGGAAGTGTTTATGATAGAAAGAGCACTTCGGGATGTTGTTTCAGTCTGGGATCATCCATGACTTCATGGAAGAGTAGGAAGTAATCTAGTATTTCTCCCAGCACAACAGAAGTGGAATATATTGCAACATGTTCCACCAGTAGTGAAGCCATATGGTTTGGGATGTTGTTGAAAGATCTATTTGATCTGGAGATGGAAGCCATCATGATCCTATGTGATAACCATATTTGTATAAAGATGATGTGTTCCATGATGAGTTGAAGCACATGGAGATCTGGTATCACTTCATTCATGATATGGTGCAGAGAGGAGCCATAAAAATCCATTATGTTAGCATAGATGAATTGGTTGTTGATGTGTTGACCAAGCCTTTGTCTTGTGTAAAGTTTAAGCACTTTCGAGATAAGCTTGTTGTAGTTCGAAAGGGGGAGTAGTGTTTTGATTTCATCCTAGTGTTGAATATTTCCAACTTTGTGATGATGTTGTTGTGATTCCATCCTAGTGCTGAAGACTTTTAGCTTCGTGCTGATGTTATTGTGATGCCAGCCTAGTGTTGAATATTTCCAGTTTCGCGTTGATGTTTTTGAGATGCCAGCCTCATGTTGAATATTTCCAGCTTTGTGTTGATGTTGTTGAGATGGCAGCCTCATGTTGAATATTTTCATCTTTGTGTTGATGTTGTTGAGATGCCAACTTTGTGCTGAAGATTTCTAGCTTTGTGCTAATTTTGTTGTGATTCCAACGTCATGCTGAATATTTCCAACTTCATGTTGATATTGTTGAGATGTCATCTTCGTGTTGAATATTTCTATATTTGTGTTGATGTTGTTGAGATGCCAGCTTCGTGCTGAATCTTTCCAGCCTAGTGTTGATGTTGATGATGCTCCAACCTTTTTTTTGTGATGTTGTTGTTGATGATGTTGTATCAGCCTTGTGTTGTTATTGATGATGATGATGTATTAGTGTTATACTAATTGTTGTTGATGCAGATGATGATGATGCCACTTCATCTTCTCTCTAAATATGTTGATGATATTACTTTATCCTCATGCTAAATAATAAAAGGATGTTATTTTAGCCTCATGCTAAAGATGATGATGATGTTACTCTAGCCTCATGTTGATGAGGATGATGATGCTACTCTAGATCCATGTTGTGAGAAATGATGATGAGAAAAACTTTCGATGATTTATAGATATTCCAGACAATGTTCCATATGTTGTTGATGTTGATGCCCTCTCTCTTTCCCGATGATGTTGTAGAATACCCATCTTGTTAAGTAGGAGTGTTGAAATATTATAACTGCAAAGAGTATTCTACTTATTATTATTATTATTATTATTATTTGAGTCATTTATTTATAGATCAAATCCCCTTTTGTGGATCGATCATGTCGGGCATTGTAATTGACCAAATACCCTTTTGTGGATTGGTCAAACCCTAATTGTATTATGCAAATTAAGAAGTCATATCCCATGCCTAATTAAATTGGTTTAACCACTAAGAAGACAAGTCGGCCCCGCCCAGTCAAGAGACACGTTTCCAGCACCTATCAACTAGTATAAATAAAGGAAGCTAGTGCCTCATTATCACACTCACTCATGTGTTCATCAAGTGTGCAAGTTTGGTAGCTGCAATTGGGAGAAGAAGGAAGAGAGAGGCACATTTCTAAGTGTTGGATATTTTCTAGTGTTTTGGTTTATTGTCTTGGCATTGTATTGGCTATCTATATTAAGGAAGTTTTTGTTGGGTTTTCTCCCCCATGAGGGTTTCCCAAGATAAATTGTGTGTATCTTGTGATTGTGTTTCTCTCAGTGATACTACCTATGTTATTGTTATCTAGTAAATTGAAAAGAAACCTAATAATAGCTCAAAACTTAACAAATATTGTCCAAAATCTCAATGACCTCGAAGTTAGATACACTATGCATTCCATCTATGTTCATAGGTACTCCTGCGAGTCTCCTTATCAATATTATCTTATGTTGGTTGGCCAACCTCAACTGAACAATTGACCAAACTAGCTTCAGTTTCCCCATCATCTCCCACGTCTATCTTGGAAGAACATTGACATCCAATCCTAAGTCCAAGATGACATTGTCCATGAAATATTCTCTTATCTACGCACTTAATCTGAATTCTCTTTTTGTCCTCTTCTTGTGCAAGACTTGGTTCACTGCTTTTTGTGTCGTATGTACTTCTTTGTCTTGAGTACAATGATCAATCATTTTGCATAGTGCATTCAACGTTTTTTCATCCTACATAAACTCTAAACAAATCTTTAGAAGGTATTTCAAAGTATTTACCTTTTCAATAGGGCTTTCTAGAATAGTGTGATCATAAACTGACAACATATCATATACCAGTGGTGTCTTTGATGTAGATGTTATCTAGTTTGGTCCTAGTATCTCCTTTCTAGCTTGTTGATATGTCTCTTTATGTTTCTGCGGATTAAATGTTGGCATAGGCTCAACTTCTTTCCTTATCCATTGTTCAACTCCCTTTCCCTTTTTTGTCTCACATGGTCCATCCCTCGTTCCTCCGCACATAACGATTTCTACTCTAGGTTGGTCATCATGCTCCTCGGTTGCTATCATCTGTAAATTTTGGTTATGATTCTGATGTTGATGTTGATTATGATGTTGATTATGGTTCCCTCTTGCCTGCCACTTCGCTATCAATTGTGGTCAGTATTTTTTCGCATGATCTAATGTTATGCATTATGTGCACATTGTGCAAGGATTCAAGAAATATCTTGCTAAATGTCTCGATTTATTGCAGTTATAACAAATTATCGGTCCTCTACTTCCTCGACCAAATCCTCCACATCCTCGACCTTTATTGAATCCTCCTCGTCCACCTTGATTAAAACCTCTCGGAGTATTGTACTGTGGAACCCCTCCTTCTACTGCATAATTCTCTTCCTTGATTTTGTACGCATCTGAAGTGATCTGTTTCATTAAGTCGAATGTGTGACATTGTTTTTCATCGTGTCCTACCATTTTGCAAAAATTATAGAATAATCGCTTGCGTGTACTCTGGTACTTCTGCAGTAATGGACAAGCAATCGGATGATGTCCCCATGTCTTACATGTCTCACAATACCCTACTTCTCCTTCCAAAGGGTTCGGTGCTCTTGTGGCCATATATTGCGCGAATGTTGGGCATTCTTCCTTTCGATGCCCTTTTGTATTACATGTAATACACCAAATTGTTTGTGCTTTTCCTTTTCCTTCATTATATCTTATGACTGAATTATCAGCACAGCCAACTATGATTATACATGTGCCATACATGTGCCATCTCCTAAAGGAGATGATTCCAACTTCATCGTGATTTCTAAGGCTTCAAGATGCAATGTGACCTTTTGTTGTGTCAACGGATAGAAAATGTGCAGGAACATGCTTGTAATAAACCGTTCTCAATGTTTTTCAGCAGGAATCTAAAATGTCAACCTACCCATCACATCCCTAAATATCTTGTCATAATCCTAAACAGTCTCATTATGCACTTGTTTAATTTCTTTCAGCTCTGTAATATATTGTGATTTGTATTTCGGCTTCTGGAATTCCTTTAACAATGCTTGTCCAATCTCTACCAAATCTATTGACTATCTGGCCAATGTAGTTGTCTGATACTTTATATAGTATTGAATTTAACTACCTTTGAACTTCTGGCTAACTACACTATCTTTCTTGACTCATCCTGGACATTCTTCGCAGTCCATATCATGTTTCACACAAACAAGTGTTGCTCGGGGTCTTCCGACCTTGCTCCCTAAAATTCAGGCATCCTTAGTGTATGATCTATTCCTGCCATTGTACTTTGTGTAGTATTTACCTTTGGTGATGCTCAATGACTCTAGTTTGTAGCACTACTTCCACTATTCTAACTACTTTTTTGTCTTCCTCCACTAACTACAATTTCTCTCAACAACATTCTGGTTTCTTCTTTATATCTAGGTGACACACACAGGGTCGTGGGTTCAACGCAGATTATGATATGAGATGGACTTCCTTCTTCTATTGGACTATACTGAGGATCTTTCTCTTTCTCTTTCCTTTCTGTGTACGGTGTGATCTAAAATATTGTGTAGGATTATCTTTTATCAATTACTTTGTGATGTTATTCTCTCTCAACCACAGTCTCCTTCTTACTATATCTAAACATTTTCCCACAATGCAATACTCCAATCTCTCTGTCTGATTTAGTGTCTTCCTCTCTCAGCATCCTCTGTCCATCCATTTTTTACTCATCCTTTCCACTCTCAAATCATCCTCTGGTCATCCCCCAGTCCCCCTATGTGCACGAAGGTACCTAGAAATTAGACTCCATCTTCATGATGTTCTTTTCACACAACAACATTTTTATTCAGGTAGATGGTGCGCTCAAATATCTACAGTGTAAACCCTTGAAAAATTCCCTCTTTGAAACACTATAAGACTGGTTACAATCTATCACAAATTCTATAATGTAACCCCCCATAATACTATTCAACCAGAAATAAACCATGCAAGAAACCTTATTACTTAATATATTCAGCTATCTGATTAGATCAGGGGTCCATTTTCTCGGAGCTTTAGCTCAATACCTTCCAACATTCTCCATTAACCTTTATAACCATTCAGTCAAAATTACAGAAAATTCACTAAAGAATATTTCATGAAGAGCTGTGAACACATACCTTTGCAACCATTGTTCATAATTGAGTTGTTGGTTCCTATTTTGTTCTCTAGAAAAATCTCATTGCTTCCTTTCTATCCATTCGGTGATATCCTCCTTATTCAGCCTCTAAAAAATTCCCCTCAATTACAATTCATGGTCCCAGCAACGAAACCATTTGTTGGCTTGCAGTGGGCAGACCCAGAGTTAACCATCAAAATACCAACAAAACATTTAGACATCGGCCCTTTCATAATCACCTGCAAAGAAAGTGAATTCTCACCCGAGGCATCTAGAGGGGCTGCAGGAACCAAGGTTCTGGAGTGATGAGGGGAAGTGTGAAACTCACTCCTCAGTCATAGCATTCTGAACACTTAGCTAAAAAATAAACTCACTCATCATTCACTCACAGTATCCAACCTCACTACCCATAAACCCTTTACATGTTTATACATAAAAATAGGGCTAAGCCCATTACAAAGTGGACAATTTTTCCCAAAAACCCAATGGTCTATAACCATTTTCTGGATTTTGCACGATGCTCCGTTGTGCTTCCTTTTGTCGTGCGCTTTGTCTCCTTAAAGTCCACTCCCATCACGTGATTTGATACATATTCTAAATTCCTTTTATTCTTTGACTTATCCTAGTGCAAATCCCAAAACTTATCGAAAATGCATGTCCAACAGCACTGCTAATGAGGCCTTACAGAAGATGAACCATGATGTTTAATTTTCAAAACATGTCATGGTGCATACATTTAAACTTTACACACTGATGCACCATGAATGTTTTCAAACCATCATGGATTGCAACGGTGCATATAATAAGTCTTATTGCTCTAATTAATTATTAAAATTCACCCCAGTGACGTTGTCTTTACAGCACCGGTTCATTTGTTGGAGTGATTGGAACCGCTAGGCTAAATTGCATTATTGTAGTTGAAGAAATGTGAATTGTTACTATTAACGCACCAGTGCCACCATGATAGTGGAGCATCGACTTTTTTTTCTACAGTGCATTGTAAAGGATGGAGCACTGAGAACGAGGTGTCCAATGAGATGCCCCGCTATGCCAAGTTGGGAAATATATGTGTTGGCATGTTTTCGAACAGAGGTAGAGTATGCATATTTTTTCGTCATTGATGGAAATGGCAAGATCAACTGAGAAGAGAAACAGTGGTCGTTGGATCCTTCAGAATCCCCTATGGTCGTCAGATCATCTCAAAGTGGAAGGATAGATAAAGCGAGGCTAATAGGTTGAAATTTTGATTAGCAGAAATCCCGTCATTCGTCGAACTAAAACATGATTCTCGTCAGTCATCGGATATTGTTAAAAGGGAGGATAGGATAAGCTACAAAGAGCCATCAATCATTCCAAATGGATCGTGATCATTGATCTGATTTAAGAATACCCGTCAGTCATTGGATCCAGTGGAGTTGCAAGGAAGATAAGCCTAGGAGTTAGTTAACACTCCAAAGTAGTGAAATGACGTGAACCGTTGGATGCAGAGTACACATGGAAAGAAGTCATCATTTCACTGACTGAAAGGTCAAAGGAAGGAGTCTCCTACCTTATCAAACTCGCGATATGAAAAATCACAATATAATCTCAGTCATTGGCTTGAAGACAAATCTGGATCATCAGATCTAAGAGGTAGATCATGATAGACCATGTCAGCGAGGACAGGTGGAAACTTGCATAAACAAGGACACATGGCATGATCATATAAGGACATGTGTCAAATTGATTCGACCTTTCAGCCCACTGGAAATCATAATTATGAGTGACACGTGGCAGCCACTCAGCTCTTGACATGTCATTGAGTGACGCAAGAATGACGTCACGTCATGAGTTCTTGTTTCGAGAGTTTCAGCTTTAAAGTACCGGGGCAGAGGAGATTCTTCTGATCACCGTGGATTTTGGATCGTTGATATGACTCCATTACAGAGTTTCAGATATTGGGAGTTGGAGGAGTCAAAGACATTCACCACAGGATTGCCGAATTCTGAAATGTGAAACGCCTTTTTCTGTATAGGCTATGGTCATCGCCAGTGGTCATGTGAGAGGGAGGAGCTAGCGGAGCTAAGCCCCTTTTTGGAGATCACAACATGAAGAGTCAAGACTCTTCATCTCTAGATTACCGAAATGCGAAATGCGAAAATGCCTTTTTGTATAGGTTGTGGTCACCGCTAGTGGTCATGTGAGAGGGAGGAGCTAGCGGAGCTAAGCCCCTTTTCAGATATTGCAACATGAAGAGTCAAGACTCTTCACCTCTGGATTACTAAAATGAAAAATGTGAAAACTCCTTTTGGTGTAGGCTGTGGTCACCGTCGGTGATCATATGAGAGGGTGGAGCTAGCGGAGCTAAGCTCTTTTTCGGTGATCGCAATATGAAGAGTCAAGACTCTTCTCCACAGGATTGTCGATATGTGAAATGTGAAAGGCATTTTGATTAGGCCCGTGGTCACAGCCAGTGGGCATATGGAGTAACCGCGAGACCCATCATTTGTAATCCAACAGTGAAAGTTAATCAGGAATATGATCGAAGGGTCATTGTTTATTTTCATGATTAATTGCTCAGTTACGTTTCAATTAGCATAATCTAATCATGTTTCTTGATTAGTTGGCGATTCATTTTTTGAGACATTTCTTCTTTGCCCAAGGACATTCGAAGTGTAAATGATGAGGCTGGTGTGTATAAAAGGAGAGATGCAGTGACTATGTATGGTTGTTTGTTCTAACTGAAACAATGAGATGAACTGTAAGAAGGGTAAAATGACAAAATGCAGAGCATGAGATAAAACTCAGAGATGAGTAACAGTCGCCAAACAGATAGAAGCAAGAGCAGAATAGTAGAATAGCATGAAGCAAGAGAAGAATAGCAGAATAGCATGAAGCAGAGCATAACTGCAGAACAGTTTTTGAACCAGAGAATAATTGCAGAACAGTGAAGAGGGGTAAGAATTGAAATACCTGTATTGTTTTTTTGTCAATCATTTATTCATAATCAGGGAGGAAGGGTGGTGTTAGGGAGGACCGTGGTCCTCTGATATTCAAGTTGAGTCTTGAATATTGGAAGTTGTATCTTCCATCTAATTGTGGCTAGAAAATAGGGTGGCAGGGTGGTGCTCGGGAAAACCCGGAGTTTTCTATATACAAGTTGGTGCTTGTATAAATCCAGTTGGTGCTGGAATATTTAGGGAGTTGGTGCTTCCTTCTAGTGGGTGCTAGAGAAACCAGAGAGTTGGTGCTCTCAACAAGTTGGAGCTTGTAAAACAGAGGTAGTAGCCTCACTTTGAGTTGGTGCTCAAACATAGATGATGTACATAACTTAAAAGACTGCCTATCATTTCGAAGAAGAAGAGGTTTTCTCCCTTTATGGGTTTCCTTGTGAAAATATGTCTCTGTATATATCTTATGTGTGATTGATGCTCATTATTTATGTTGTCCATATGATTTATAATATTGATGGTCACTTGATGAAATATTGAAAATGGTTTAATAGACTTAAAATTGGTTAAGCACAGTGACAACTGATTCACCCCCCCTCTCAGTTGTCTTAGTAATTTCAACAATATGTACCAGTGCATTTGGTTAAAATGGTTGCACTGATATGTTAAATTATATAAATTGTTAAGTTAGCAATGTCATTAATTAAGTGAAATGTATTGGTGCAGGTCGAAGCCAATTGTGTGACAATTGTGGGGCGTTCCAAAGGACGACCACTTTGTTTTTATAAATTATCATGATTCTCTTACTTGAATGGCACTGGTATGTACATATATATGAGATACACCATTGGTGGTGTTGATTATGAATTTAACACAGTATGCACCACTTCAGGGTGAGCCAAAGTGTCTAAGCACACTGCACGAAATTGGAAAATAAAAAATTGAAAAAACGCCAAATTTCAAGCTAAATTCAAACTTTAATTGGATGAAAATGAAAATATGAAGGTAATAAACAATTTACATGACCTATTATGTCTCGAGGAGGCATGGTTTCACCATTAAGAGGAAACTGAAATTCATGGTAATTTCCAAAATTTGGAAATGTGTGGAATCTACCAATGGTATTATCCAAGTCGATGTAGAGCACCAGAAACAGGGTGTCTTAGGAAGGACAGTGAGCATCGGTGCTTGCTTGAGAGTTTAGAAGGATGTACTATAACAATGAAAATCACTTTGGTAATTTATTTTTTTTACCCTACCATGGTGCGCCTGACGAAAGTAAGGTGCATAGGCATGTAATGTCCAAAGGCACCAGTGTGATTTATTTGGTGTGTGTAATTTTTATTATAAAGCATGGCGGTGCTTTTGAACATTGACGCACTTGTGCTTTATTTTTCATGTCCACACCAGTGTAGTTGGTTAATATAGTTTCACTAATATGTTAAATTTTATAAATCATTAAGTTATTGGTGTACTTAATTAAATGAAATGTCTCGATGTGGGTCAAATCCAAATATGCATCGGTTGCAAGGTGTTCTGAAGGATACATCACTTTGTTTTTATAATTTATCATGGTGTTCTTTCTTGAATGGAACCGA
Organism: Picea mariana; assembly: GCA_032191745.1. Lineage (NCBI taxonomy): Eukaryota > Viridiplantae > Streptophyta > Pinopsida > Pinales > Pinaceae > Picea > Picea mariana. The sequence continues at coordinate 57,615 of JASDQU010505826.1, read as the reverse complement.
TGTGGTCATATATATGAGACGCATTGATGGTGGTGCTCATTGTGAATCTAACACATTACACACCGCTTCAGGTTTAGCCAAAGCATTTAGGCTCATCACACGGAATTGGAAAAAAAATCGAAAAAAAATGTCAAATTTCAAGATAAATTCACATTTTGATTTGATAAAAATGAAAATAGGAAGGTAATAAACAATTTACCTGGCCTCTTATGTCCCAAGGAGGCATGGTTCCACTGTTGAGGGGAAATGAAAATTTGTGGTAGTTTCCAAAATTTGGAAATGTGTGGAATATACCAATGGAGTTATCCAAGTTGGCGTAGAGCACCGGAAATAGGCGTCTTATGAAGGACGGTGAGCATCGATGCTTGATTGAGAGTTTGGAAGCACGAGATGCATTGTAACAATGAAAATTGGTTTAGTATTTTTTTATCTACCCTACCGTGGTGCACTTGATGATAGTGAGGTGCACTAGTTCGTAATGTTCAATGGCACTGGTGTGGTTTATTCAGTGCGTGTAATTTGTATTATAAAGTATGGCAGTGCTTTTGAACATTAACGAACCAGTGCTTTATTTTTCGTGTATGAACCAATGTGTATCAACCTTAAAGTAACATCGATAAAAAAAAAAACTCTGCAAAAACCTTTGGTCACATGCCTCCACTAAAAACCTCAACTATAAATAGAGAAGGTATAGATTTCTTAGGGAGATTCCGTAAAAACTTCCGCAAGAAGGTGTTATCCTTGTGGTGTAGAGAGTTTCTCATGTACCTTCTTGACTTGGGTGAATATCTATATATTGTAAAGGTTTATGCCTATAAATGATTGATAGAGGATTGATGAGGGATGATGTATAAATGTTAAATCAATTGATGATGGTTGCTATATGATCTAATGTGAAGTAAATATGTACTAGATAACCCTAAATACCAATTGAATAAGGCCCCCTTTAAAAAATTGTATTTTCTTATATTTATATGGTGATGATTTTGTGCATTGCTACTCTATAAAAATGTTAAGGACTAAGATCATAATTACTTGATTTATGTTGCGCCTGCAAGTAGAGTAGTGGAATTGGAATGGACTAGATTTTGTTTTCCCTCTAATGTTCAACTATAGATTGCAATAAGCTAAATGATGATTGGGAAATGCCATGTCAATTGATGAAAAATGTTCGTCATGATAACCATGGTATGTGGGTGGTCCATGTAACACCATAAATTTGATCCCTAAAATGTAATGTAATGTATATATGTGAATTAGGTTGTGAGCTGAACAGTATGGCCAAGGGCCAAGGAATGTAAATGTTGTCAATTATAGTTATTAATAAAAAATACATCATTGGCTACGAGATGAGGGGAACTAAAATGATGGGGGGGTATGAATCCATGAGAGGAATGAGAGGGGGATAGGAGGCCTAAAAAGGTGGTTTCATTCCAAATATAATATTATATTCCAAAACAAGAGTCACATGAGCATTTTAGCGTAAGTTTAGAAAAAGGTTTCAAAAGTGGTTGTCTGGGTGTTGAGTGGAAAGTTCAAAGAATGTATATTTAATCCATTTTTTTAGGAATTTGGGGGGATTCTAACCATGATTATACCATCACTCTATCTAGGAGGGAGTTGCAAGAGAAATGAATCCAAGCCTGTCATGGGGGATGAATTGTAACTCTATTTTGAAAGTTGACATTGACAATCCATGTAGATCCCAACATTGAGACTTTTCTGGCCAGTCTATGCTAGAGCCCTGAAAGGGGTGTGATATTCCAAGGGATTTAATTGTTGAGAAGGGGATCCACTCTTAGGGTTGTGCATACTAAAGGGGGAAAGATATTTGGTGATTGGGAGTTTTTCATGAGTGAATAGGATGAAAATTAGTGTGAATTGAGTGGAGAGAGTACTTGTTTTTCCTTGTGGACTCATAGCCCCAACATGGGGGTGGCTTGTTGCAGAAAAACATAGTGCAAAAGTACCTATGGCTAGGAGGAATGCCCCACATAAGTAGCCAATTATTGTAACTCCTTATTAAATATAAGTGTTATGTTATATGTGCTTTTATGTTGTTTATGATGTGTAAAAATGAGTTTAATTGTAGTATGATTAAATAATAGTTATTCATTTTATATTTTTGTATGTTTACATGAATTGTATGAGTTTGCATGTCACTTTGAATGTATAAGTTCATCATATGACAAGGAAAAATAGTTATAGTGTGTCATAGTTTAATGACATGGTGAAATTGTGGAAATTGGAGAAAATTTCCAAGTACCCCACTATCCCAGTGGGTACAGGGGTGGTTGGGTATATTACATATTGGTATCAGAGATAAGGTAACAACACTAACGTTGTATGGGCCAGAATTTAATTTACAGACAAAAGGAAAGGTTGTAGGTTGCATACAAAATGTTTGAAAAAAATTCTCAGAGATAGAAATTGAGAAAAATGTTTGAATTTAGAAATTGTGGGTTGAAATTGCCCAAATGTCGTTGAATTTATAGGTAGTTAAGTTATAGAGGAACAAATTCTTAAATTTGTAGCTAAAAAATCAATATTATTGGGCCAATTTTTGAATTTGCGGAGTTTTCCATGGAATAAAATGTTGAAACTGGGGAGAATCCCCAAATTCTAGGAAAAATTAGGGAGAATCCCCAAATTCTAGGAAAACTTAGGGAGAATCCCCAAATTCTAGGTGAAATTCAGAGCTTGAATGGCACAAAAATGTCAACTTAGTGGATACATTAATTGAATTCAATCAAGTATAACTTTAATTGTAGATCTGAACCTATCAATTTCATGGCCACTGGAAATTTCTAGAAAATAGTCATTATTGAAAAAATTGGAAAATTTGGAATTTTCCTACTAGTGACGTCAGTGATGAAAAGGATGGCTAGGTGATGTGGAGGTGTCAGGTGAAATCCATATGATATATTTCAAATTGTTGGGAATAGAAAAGTTGACAAATGGTGGTACAAGTGTCATTGTGAGGTTCATTTCGGGATGAAAAGACCTTGTTATCGGTGAAGCATTTCCCAACCCGAAATGAATGAGGATCATCGATCATGATCAGCCTTTGTTATTGGATATTTTGGAGGAAAGTTATTTTGTTATTGGGATATCACCTTTCAATATTGGGATATCATCGTTCAATATTTCGGAGTCAAGTTGAATTATTAAACTTTGATCACCTATGGGTTTGAAATCAATATCCATCATTGGATCCAATCAATATCAGACAACAAATATGTTGGAGGTAAGTTGTCATGTTATTCATTGAGCACTTGTAGTTCCAAAATGATTGGGAATTGTTGATATCAATGAAGTTCATTTGTTTGATCTAAACCTTCCCAATATGCTAAGGATAGTGTGATGGATGGAGGAGGTAAGGATAGGATCGGGACACTCTCTCTCATCCATGGCCAGGATGGTGCTAGGTGGAAAAAAAAATACAAAAGGGGTTAGGTGGCCCACAAATTTGGCAAAGTATAGAGAGAAAGAGAAAAAGGGAAAGAATAAAACAAAAAAAGAGAGTGAGATAAAGAGAGAGATTAAAGTGATGGGGCAGGGCCAAGGTGGCCAGAGAGGTGGCATGGCATCACCTCAAGGTGCCAAGTGGACCCAAGTTTCCATATAAGTAGGTTTCCACATCAACAGATGATGGCCTATGTTTAAAAAAAATGTTTTGGCCATAACAGAAGTAGATTAACTCCAAATCAAGAGAAATTTTAGGGTAAGTCAACATTGTCAATTCCTACATAAATGCTAGTGTGGGCCACTATCCAATTTTCCTTCAATTTTCTAAAAATGGAAAATTAGAGGTTTTTGAATAATATGGTTACATTCTTTGACACGGGCTATGTTGTTGATGAAATTTTTACAGTAAATCCAAAAAAATACATGAAGATACCTAGTTGAGCTTGTGGCAGAATTATGAAGGGTTTGGAGTGGAGGTAATAAAAAAGGTGAAAATCCACTATTCTTGGCCATTTCTTAGGGATTTTTTATATTTTTAGTGGAGGAAAATGGACACCGGATCAAAAATCTAGAAAAAATCATTTACTCAACATTTACCTACATAGCAAAGCAAAAACATTTGTCTTAGTGAAGATTTATGAGTTCTAGGAAAAGTGCAAAAGGGACAAAGTTGTCAATTCCATATTTCTGCAGAAAGTGCCTAGAGCATTAGATCACAAATCTGAAGGTTACTATGTGTTCACCATCAGGAATACTACATACCTATGATACAAAAATTTGTCTATTTCCTATCAGAATTTCTTCTACAAGTGGCAGAAGTTTGTCTCTAAGATTAATTGTACCAGTGAGACAAATACAAAACGTGAAAAAAATTCTAATTTTCGATAGCCATAACTTTCAACTCAAAGATAAGAACTGAGCAAGAGATTAGTCAATGGAAATATCTTTGAGAGTAGAATCATCCTATCTACCCAGAATTTAGAGTTGAGAAGAAAAAAATATCAGAAAATTAGAAGAAGATTATTGGTGGCCTTAAAAGGGAAGAAGTTGTGATGATTTTTCAGAATTGCAAAGTTGTTCTTATCTAACAGTAAGTGTTGCATGAAAAATTTTCATAATTATGAGAACTGGAAGCATAGAACATGCCCAAGGAACTCAAATCCATGAGGAAGAAGTGAGGGGCATGAATATTAGTTTGGGAAATGAGGAGACAAGGTCTAATGGAAATAAAAGCATAGTTGAACCAGTAGAGATAATAGAAACCATAAAGAGATTAAGAGTGGAAGTGCAGAGTTACAAAGTTGATAATGAGAGAATAATAAAATATTAGCAAGAGGAAAATTGTATAAATACTCAATTTGTACAGAATATGAATCAATTGCAAAAGCAAGTCAGAGTTCAATCAAGTTCAAGACATGAGGAAAGAGGTAGACCTTATGCAAGAAGGGAGAATTAAAAAATATACAGGCATTTAAGGAATGTTAATAGGTTTCACATACCACACTATTCACATATTTATTGATCTGTAAATCGTTGTGGATATTTCACTAGAACAGTTTGTCACAACAAATCTAATAAAATATTGAAATCTTTAGTTACTGATAAAATAGATCAAACATAGAAAAATAGAGAACAATTAAACACATTCACACCATCCACAATTAAACACAATATATGACCTAGAAAACCCAATACGGGAGAAAACCTAGCTAAAAGGTGAGGCTTCTCTGCTCTCTTTTCTCTGGTAAAGAAATGATTCAAGTACAAAGATAGAGGCACTCTTTGTGGATTTGCCTTTGTCCTGTGGCCTATATGGCCGCTACAGAATCTCTATTCCTTTTTTATTCCCACAAAATACCACTCTCAGATGTTTTTCTCATCTATGGAACAAGATACAATGCAAAATAATGGAACCACTTCTCCTCTTAGTGGCCTAGTATTTAACATAGCCCAATAGCCATCTAGGGATATATTTTTTACTTCCTCAACCCTCAATTGTGATAGGGTTTTGAACCTTATAGAATATTCTTGAAACTACACACATGGATATCCCCATATTCATGAGTAATGACGGTTGACGTGGCATCCTCTCGTACCATGGTGGTGAACATGATAGGTCAACTTGTGGGAGGCATAAGTTTTTCATACGAACTCTAATTGATGCAATTTTTGCATCATTGGAAAGATATTGATGTTTAGAATAACGTCACAAGGTCCTACCTACATTGGGGAAGTTTCAACCCCAAAAAATCTCATTTGATGCCTCAAAATGTCCTCAGAAGGTTTCGAACCCCAATTTTCCAAACTTGGACTTGCCACTAAAA
>JASDQU010505826.1:27402-41873 GCA_032191745.1 Picea mariana | reverse complement strand
CAGTCATCTCTCATAGGTTTCCCAGCACTCACAACAATACAAGTACCCAACTCTCTTCCACCCAGCCTATACCACCCAAGAGAATGGACCTCCACCCTTCTCTGTCGTGCAGTCCCTCAGGAAGTCCTCCTCCTTTTTCTAGGGCCTCCAACACAACTAGTCCAGAATCTCAATGCTAGAACTCTCAAGACTTGCAGTTGTGAGAAAAACAAGGCACGGGCCAACGCATATCAGACATGCAGGCCCCAAGTCATGGTTGGATTGCACCAGTGACCATTACAACCAACTATCATGTGGCTAATCTTCGGCAGTTCAGTTCTCTTTCCCAAGATAAGACACGGATGAGGATGGAACAATGAATGGGTGAGTGACTGCATGAAAGTGAGTGAGGTAAATGAATGAATGTATATGAAAATCAGTGAACAATCCATCAATCAAACCCCCCCATCAGACTAGAGGCATGTTTAAGTAACTTCGTGGGGAATCAAGAACCTCCTGGCCTCCCCCAAGAAGCTCACATAATCGATCCCCTCCCTTAAGAAAAAGGGATAATTAACATAGGAATAAACACTTAGCCCCTCAAGCCCCTCTCTTGTGGAATCATATCCCCCTATAACTCTAGTCCTTGTCCATCTAGTAGCCAACCATGTATTTATTATTAATAATGATAAAAAAGATTACATGTCTTGGGCACACTAGCCTTTTAATAATTGTTTGGGTACCCTAGCCTCTCAGCATTGTAACAATACATTATTTAAAATGGGGGTTCAAAACCTGGGGTGTTATAGTAACTCTATGTATGCAAAGAAAACAACAAGTGGGAGAATGTTGGGTATGTGTTATATTCTTTGCATGAGTATTAGTATCTACGATGCGTCGGGTGCGCAGGGGGGCNGGGTTTGAGGGGGGGGGGATTAAGCCCCTCCTTGTGGGGTGCAGGGAGAAGAAACTCCCTGGCATGTGGGTTCGGGGGCAGTGCCTCAAAGAAAAAAAAATCCTCGAGAAACATGTCTCATTTTTTACTCGTTTTTCGTTTTGCCTCGATTTTTGTGTCCATTGTTGGGCAATTTTTTGACACACGGTGTTTGCCGATAGTTTTCTATTTATGGTTAAGGAATTAGGGTTGTTGACTAATCCAAGTCATTGGGTTAGGGTTTTGTATGTTTATGGATCCTATTTGTATATTTTATTGTAAACAATGTATCACATGAATGAATATAGAATATGTTGGTTTTCCCAATTTGGGTTTCCGGGGGAAAATTATCTGTGTAATGTTTGTATTTGCAATTGTGTATTTTTTGTCCTTTTACTGAAAATTTGTTTGCAGTAAATATTGTACAAGGTCAAAATATATATACCCACACCTTGGGACCAGGTGGATAATGGATCTTACCTTTGGAGGAAAGAGAGGACACCTTAAACAATGACACCTAGACCTCTTATAGCCCAACGACTTGCTTGGGAGCTCTTACGCCACTTTTCTAGTCTTCACGTATTGTTTTGTGGATAGGGAATGTGGTGATTGAGGGAAACTTGGCACTTTTGGATGGGAGGAACCCTTGCATTGTGGAGGAGACACTTGGCTTGAGTAAGCATGGCCTTTGGAGGCCTAGCGCTTTCTCTTACAACCCCAATGACTTCACTAAAGTGCCAAAATGTCACCCTTTAGGAAGATGACGTCATGTTTTTAGGGTTTCTTCATGTGAAAAAATAAATTTATCTTGTAAAGGGGAAAATTAAAGGAGGTAGGAATCCTTACTTTGTGGTTTACCCTTTGTATAAATAAGGATCAAATTCATTTCATTTTGGATATATCTCTCTCGTGAGAGAAAGACTACTTGGTTGAAATTTGTGCCCTACTTGGGAATTTTGGATTATATCTCTCTTGTGAAACATTATTGGATGCTTTTTTATGGTATATTGTGGATCTAAGGTGGTGTGCACCTCTTGAAGGCTTGTTCTCTTTCTTATGTATGGATATTGCTTGGTAAACTAGGGTTTGATCTTTCAATTTTGTGGAATTGGTAAGGAAATTTCTGAATTTGTTGGTGTTTTATTATAATATAGTTGATATTGTTGTCTTAAACCCTTGGAGGAGTATAAGATCATACACCCTCCACTAAGGTTCATATTATTTTATAGTGGAATAGCCATTTTTACAAGGTTGCTAGTAGGAGTAAAAGGGCTTACACCCTCTTGGCCTTACCTTTGTTGGTTTTGCATGCTCTAGGGAATAGAAGGGCCTACACCCCTAGAGATATTTTGGAATCAACACTCATAACCAAGACTCCATTTACCCATATATTAAAGGAACTAATCTGAAAATTTGCATTGGAGAAACAAAATAGTTGCATTGGATAATGTGTTTTGTGGAGATATTTCAATTTTCTAAAGTGGAATCAATTTTGCATGCTCTTAGCTAGATTGAACCACTAGGGAATCTAGTTTGGACAAGTATGTATTGATGATGTTATAAATTTAATCTATATCCATTAGGGTTGCATCAAATTGCTCTTTAAAAATCAATTTACCCACTAATCTACCACTAGAATTTACTTACAAGTTGTCATTGATAATCTACTTGATATTGGCTAATTGTTGGGAAAGTTGTTTCTTGATTTCTTGGGGTATATTTTTATGTTGTGGCAATATTTTTCTACATCCACAAGGCTGTCATAATATCTCTTCAATAACATTACTTAACAACCTTACTTTATCATTGAAGTCTTGATTTATCTTACTTGAGTTATACTAGTCATTGCTAGCTTAATCTTTTGCATCTTTACTTGAATTTTAATGACATATCTAGCAGATTTTATTATCATCTAATTGCTTATTTACTTGCTGATTTATATCATTGTTTATTTCTGTTATATAGTGCAGAAATCTTCACTTTCTTGTCCATTTGAAAATTGGGTTTGTATATTTGTCTTTTCTCTTGTCTCGGGTAGGTACAACTCTCTTCTGCAGGTACTTAATTCTTTGGAAACCATTTATCATATCCAAGCCATATTCCATTTCTTATATTGACCTATAGGGGAATCACCTTCCATAACATTACTTAACAACCTTACTTTATCATTGAAGTCTTGATTTATCTTACTTGAGTTATACTAGTCATTGCTAGCTTAATCTTTTGCATCTTTACTTGAATTTTAATGACATATCTAGCAGATTTTATTATCATCTAATTGCTTATTTACTTGCTGATTTATATCATTGTTTATTTCTGTTATATAGTGCAGAAATCTTCACTTTCTTGTCCATTTGAAAATTGGGTTTGTATATTTGTCTTTTCTCTTGTCTCGGGTAGGTACAACTCTCTTCTGCAGGTACTTAATTCTTTGGAAACCATTTATCATATCCAAGCCATATTCCATTTCTTATATTGACCTATAGGGGAATCACCTTCCATTACTCCACTTTGCATATCATTTCCCCTAGGGTCATCTAAGATACCCCCCTTCTGTAGGATTTCTCCTTCACTAAAGCGAGGGGAGTCCCTATCTAAGGTGAGACTGGGTAGGTATTCCCATATTTCTCGCCATCTTTTGGATTGGTTCAAGCTTTTCCCAACCTACAATTTGTGATTATTCAATTCATTAAGATCTTAGCATGGCACCTGGGTTTTATTGTATTCTTATCATCCTCCCAATATTTCGTCATGATCAATATCTCTTTGAAGTCCCAACACTTATTCAATTTTCTAATATTCTATGCCCATCCAATTCTTGGTACTTAGTTGTTTTTCCTTTTAATATTTTATGTCCCATACTTAGTATTTTAAGTTCAAAGGTGGAAAAGGGATTTGTCGCACTACTTTGAAAAATTCTCTCTTGTTTGTCCTTTCGTCCACCATTCTACACTTAGTCATATTTCAATATTTCGTTGTAGGTTGTGGGACTATAGAATTTTCCTAATTCTTATGGCTTTGTCTATCCGTCCATTTGCCATCCAACACTTATTCATTTTCTCATATTCTTCATGGAACGGTGCATCTGTGGGATTGCTCTTGTTCTTTACATACTTCTGATTATCTAATGCTCCACGACATCTTGATACTTAGCCATTTTTCCAATATTTCACTATGGGTCCATGAGGCCGCAAGATTATTTCATTTCTTTGCACATACTTATGATTATCCATCACTCTATGAAGTCTTGGGACTTAGTCATTTTTTAGTTCCCATTGCAGGTCTCAAACCTTTGATCTAGGTCTTTGATCTTAGAGAATCAACGGTTAGGATTTAACCATCTCTTTATCCATTGTTCTTCATACCAAAAGATTACTCTACATACAGAGTTCCATAGCTCCTCTATTCAATTTCAAGTGATGTAAAATATCTTTTGCAATATAAATCCTTTGAATATGATTTTCCCAACGAATGTGGGATATAAGAACATGGGATTTTTCCCTACTATTTCTTGCATGCTCGGAATTTTTGTGCCCTGCGACTTTGACTCTGGTTCGTGCACATTTTTTTCTTCCTTGTTCTTCCTCGTCATTAATATAAACATATTCTTAAATATTTATATGTTTCCTTATGCTTCTTATGCAGATCCTTCACCATTATTAACACAAAGTCTTCTTACTATTTTCTTGAAGCATACTACACAGTGTAAATCATCAAGGATAGCACCATGTCCACTTTAACATAAATGACAACATACTTTTTCGACAATATCCCCCTTTGTCATTGATGGCAACACCTTCATAAAAAAAAATTGTCTATGCAAGTCTCCCCTTGTCTCTTTTCTCTCCCCTTTTGACATCAATGGCAAAGCCATTTTTTATCCCTTACAGTGTACTCTTAATTTTCTCCTCTGCATCCAGCAACCTTCTTGTTTTTTTGCATCTCTTCTTGAGATTTTGGTTCTGTTGAGCTCCCAACAACTTTCAATTGAAGTTGTCATACCTTAAGCAGAAATGGGAATGACTCCCATCTTCTGTCGGAGATACTCAAATGTATCTCTAGGAAGTGGTTTTGTAAATATATCTACAATCTGTTCCTTTGTTGGTACATATTCTAGTTTTACAACTTGGTTTTCAACCTATTCTCTTAGAAAGTGGTATTTGATAGGTATGTGTTTTATTTTTAAATGCATGACGAGGTTCTTAGAAATGCTTATTGCGTTGGTGTTATAACATAGTATATAGATTGGTTGTTTGTAATCAATATGAATGTATTGTAAGGTCTATTTCACCCAAACAATTTGTGTGCAACGGGTTGCTACTGCAATATATTCATCTTCTACAATTGACAAAGAGATTGATGATTTATTTTTTCTCAACCATGAAACTAGGCAATTTCCTACAAAGATTGAACCTCCACTTGTTCTTTTTCGGTCATCCACACATCCTGCCCAATCAACATCAGTGTATGCTTTCAGGGTAAAATATTTACCTTTTGGATACCATAGTCGATAGTCCAAAGTACCCTTCAGATATCTAAATATTCTCTTGACTACTTGTACATGAGATTCTTTTGGTGCAGATTGAAACCTTGCAACAATTCCAACTACCTCCATAATATATGGCCTTGAAACTATTACATACARCAAGTTTCCAAGCATAGACYTGKAYAATTTTKTATCTTCTTCCATGGATTCATCATCTTTGTTGAGCTTGCATCATGTGGTCATAGGAGTGCTTACTGGTTTGCAATCCTCCATTTTGAACTTCTTGAGAATCTCCTTAATGTACTTCATTTTTTCAGGAAATGAAATACATTTCCACACTAATCCTAGCAGAAGAGAAGAAGAAATTAATCAAGAACTAATATGAAACAAGAAATCACATAGTACACTGAGATTTTACCCTGGAACCCTTAACTAGGAGAAACCAACATTCCTTTGAGTGTTCTTCTCTCTTGATGTCTTATTCAATATGAATAAAAGGTTACATGTCTAACCTTGATCCATGCCTAAGACACAATCAACATCATACCCTCTTGCATTTGCAAGAACGACCCTGTAGCCAATTCATCTTACATATGCATGACCAGTAACCTATGATTTACCATGCATTAGATTTACAGCATTTTGCATTCTCGCATTATCCTTTACATCCTTACAACAAGCCTATTTATAGGCTTTACAATAGGAAAAACCCTAAATATTAGTGCCCAAAAACAGTTACAGATCTATGCATATCATTGGCTACAAATCCTGCAAATCTTAGGATTATGTTACAGTCGACTTCCAAGTCGAGTTACCAGTCAAATACCATTCATCCCTTGATTCGGTATCTAGTCAGTCATCTCATGCCTGCACTTCTAAATATTTTCAATTGAATTTTCATCGATATCTTCGACTTCGAAATTACCCGGTCGACTTTCTCGACCTTTGACTTGTTGTCAATCCACCTTGACCTTCGACCATCAGTCAATCTGCCTTGACACAAATTTCATTGCAAAGAATATAACAACCCAACATTCTCCCACTTGTTGTATTCTTTGTTGAAATAGGATATTCCTAAACTTTCATTCACATACCTAGGGCAGCAATGCCCATTTCCTCTCTGTGCCAAGAGAACTTCACAACACTCACAAACTTGGTCAACGAGTCTGCTATGTTTTCCAACATGTCTACTTTCTCCAGTAGCACCTTGTTTCTCCTCAAACTCGATTCCTGAACACAACCTTTGAAGCCATACTGCTTCTTTTCTTCCATTATTGGCCACCATGTATTCATCTTATATTGCTTACAAGGCTAAGACCACATGTCACTTACTCATATAGATTATTTCTCCACCGAAAATCTTGAAGACATATCCATTGGTTGACCTCTGTCGATTTAGATCTCTAGTCCGATTGATGTCGACAAATACATGTACATATACTTTACCACTGTCACCTCTAGGTCTTCCTTGGTATCATATAGCATAGTCCTTCATTCCAGATAAATACATGAATACTCTCTTGATATTTTTCCAGTGCTCCTTTCCAGGTGTCAACATGTATCTTCTCAACACTCCCACTGCATGGGAAATGTATGGTCGAGTGCAGACCATCACATACATTAGACTACCAATATCACTTGCATAGGGAACACGTTCCATGCCCTCTATTTATTCTTGTGTGTTTGGACATTGTTTAGAAGAAATATTTTCTCCCACAAGAATTGGCACTGTCACCGGTTTGCAATCATGCGTATGGAACCTTTTCATAACTATTTCAATATACTTCATCTAATTCAACCAAGTCTTTATAGCAGCTCAATCTCTCTTAAGCTCCATTCCCATAATGAAGTTAGTTGCACCGAGATCCTTTATTTCAAACTTGGAAAATAATTTCTTCTTCACCTCATTTATTGTGTCCATTTTGTTTCCAATTAGCAACATGTTATCGACATACAAATCTACATATATAAAATTCCCACCTTCCTCCTTGGAATATATGCAGTGATCAACTTTGCTTCTCACTAATCCCAAACTAAGGATGTAAGTGTCAAACTTCTGGTACCACATACTTGGTGATTTATTTAGACCATAAAGGGATCTTTTGAGTTTTCACACCAACTCTTGCTTTCCTTTTACTACAAATCCTTTAGGTTGTTTCATGTAGATTTCTTCTTCTAGGTTCCCATGTAGGAATGATGTCTTCACATCCATCTGTTCTATCTCCATATCGAATGTTGTAGCCAGATAAATTAGTACTCTAATGGAAGTTAGTTTTTCAAAAGGGGAAAAAATCTCACCGAATTCGACTCCCTCAAATTGGGAATAACCTTTCACTACCAATAGATCTTTGAACTTCTCGACTTGACCTGTGACACTCATCTTTTTCTTGAACACCCACTTGCTACCGATGGGATTTATTCCACTACGTAACTTGACTAGATCTCATGTCTCATTCTTGTATAAGGATTCCATCTCTTCAACCATGGCGTCCTTCCAGATTTTACCCTATTCTAAGTCGACTTCCTCACCGACCGACTTGGGATCATCGTCAATGGTAGTTAGCACAAATGACGAATGGAAGTTGGGTGGAATATACCTTCAAATTGGTTTCTTTATTATTTATAACCTCCTTACCATTGTAGTCATTTATTCCACCTCTTCCTCATATTCATTCGACTCATATGAGTCATCCTCCTTCCTCCTCAGTTCAAACCGCATTGTATTAGGATTATTCTTGGTCTGAACAGCTTCCTCAGGCTCAGATTTACCTATGACTTCTTTGAATACCACATATTGATTGTACATTGTTCTCCTTGACATAGGATCTCAGAGCTTATATCCTTTCATCCCTTCTTTATATCTGATGAAAATACATTTGACTTCCTTCTTGTCTAACTTGCTCCTCTTTTCCTTAGGAACATGCACAAATGCATCACAACCAAATACTTTGATATGTGCCACCGAAGGATTCTTACTAGACCATAACTCATTTGGAGTCATGTCAACTAACACTGACGAAGGAGACATATTTACCAGATATAGTATTGTCTCAATTACGTTTGCCTAGAATTCTTGTGTGAGCCCAGCACCACTAAGCATTCTCCTTGCCTTATCCATAAACATTTTGTTCATTCTCTCAGCAACTCCATTTTTTGGTGGGGTATATGGTGTGGTATTTTTTCCTTCTATCACACATTGCTTACAGAAATGATCAAATTCATTTCCACGGAATTCACCACCATTGTCAGTCCTTAGCACTTTAATCCTCTTCTATTTTTGGTTTTCCACAAGAGAATTAAACTCCTTAAATATCTCGAAAACCTTTGATTTATTCCTTAGGAAATATATCCATGTCTTCCTGGAAAAATCATCTATGAAGGAGACATAATACAGGGATCCATCAAGTGAAGGCACTGTAACCGGGCCAAACACATCACTATGCACCAGTTCTAGAATCCCATTTTCCCTTGTCACTCTAGATGGGAACCTTACCAAACTTTGTTTTCCATATATGAAATGTTCACAAAAGTTGAATTCTAAACTACATTCAGAAAAAACTTCGACCATACCTTTTATTTGCATATCTCAAAGTCCATTTTCTCCAATGTGTCTCATCCTCGCATGCCATAACTTGGTCGGGTCGATCTCATCATGTCTTGTCGAGTCAGTTTGAACCGACTTGGCTCGAGTTGAGTCGAGTTGTGTCGACATCGAGTCAGGTTGAGTCGCAGTCGAGTCAATTTTAGGAGAAACGATATTATTTCACCCAATCAAGTCAACCTTCACTAACAACTTGTATAGGATACCAATATGAACTCCTCTCATTAATACCATTGCACCTCTAACCATCTTGCATGAATCCTTCTGAAACAGAGTATGGACACCTGCATCACTCATCTTGCTGATAGATATTAGGTTTCTTTCCAAACCCAGAATGTGTATCACACCTGGAAGGGTTCTTTTCCTTCCATCCTGCAGTGTTAGTCAAAATCTTCCTCTTCCAACAATTATGGTTGTCGAGTCATCCCCCAAGAACACATCACCCCCATCATATTTTTTATACTCACAGAACCATTCTTTATGTGGTGTCATGGGATAGGATACTCTTGATTCGATCAACCAAACATCTTGATTAGAATGTGTACTGTTCGATACCAGATACACATCACCTCCCTTGTCTGAGGTCATCTTTCTCTCAGTCAATTTATTCTCGTCGGATCCAACACTGCCTTATGTTTCCCTCGACATACAGTCCTTTTTGTAATTCCCAGATTTATCACATTTCTGGCATCTTCGTGTCAACTGAACCAGGGATTTATATCTACCCTTCGACTTGAACTTTCTACCGAAGAATCTGCCTTTATCTTTATCTTCCGGTCAACCTCTCACTACCAAAGCATCTTTGGTCAATCCTTCCATTTTCTTAATTCTCATTTCTTCAGACAGCAGAGAAGCAACCATATCCTCTATTTCTAGTGTGGTTGTATTACTCCCAATAGCCACGACTAATATATCCCAGGAGTCTAGAAAAGAACATAATAGGATAATACATTTCTCCTCATCAGTGATCTTGATATCCAGAGATGATAATTGGCTTAACATGTTGTTAAATGCATTTAAATGATCAGTCACCGAACTACCATCACTCACCCTCAAAATATATAGTTTCTTTCTGAGAAACAATTTATTTACCATATATTTTGACTGGTATAATCTTCCTAGCTTGTCCCACAATTTCTTAGTCGATTATTCACCCGAGACATTCAGCAGTGAAAAATCTAAAAGGCAAAGACAAATCATGATTCTTTCTCTTACTTCGAGTTTCTCCCATTATTTCGTCGACATCCCTATCGGTTGGGTACCTGGACAGACTATTGTCCATTGTTCTCGATCCACAAGAATATCTTCTATTTTAGGCTTCCAAAGATCAAAATTCTAGCCATTGAATTTTTCTATCTCTATTCTGGAACTGCTCGCCATTCTTTACCACGATCTTTAACACAATTTATGAATTACGACACTTACTGTACCTAGGGTTTATTTCTTAGATTCAATATTGAAAAATGAAGATTTGATATACTCGCAAAAGAATAACACCACTTTGATCACTCACTTTTCAGGGGAAACCTAAGCTTTGATACCACATGTTAGGAAATTAAATACACTTCCACACTAATCCTAGTAGAGGAGAAGAAGAATTTAATCTAGAACTGATATGAAACAAGAAATCACACAACACACCAAGATTTTACCATGGAACCCTTAACCAAGAGAAGCCATCATTCTTTTGATCATTTTTCTCTCTTTATGTCTTATTTAATATGAATAAAATGTTACATGTCCAACCTTGGTCCACACCTAAGACACAATCGACATCATAACCTCTTACTTTTGCAAGAACAACCATGTAGCCAATTCATCTTACATATGCATGACTAGCAACCTATGATTTACCATGCATTAGATTTATGGCATTTTTCATTCTTGCATTATCCTTTCTGGAATTACAACATGCCTCTTTATAGGATTTACAATAGGAAAACCCTAAATATTGGCACCCAAAAATGGTTACAGATCCGTTCATATCATTGGCTACAAATCCTGCAAATCCAAGGATTATGTTACAGTCGAAATCCAAGTTGGGTTACCAGTCATTCCTTCATTTGATCTCTAGTCATTCATCTCATTCCCACACTTCAATGTCTTGTCAATTTACTTTCCATCGATATCTTTGACTTCGACTTTACATGGTCGACTTCCTCTACCTTCAACTTGTTTTCGATCCACCTCGACCTGCGACCGTTAGTCGATCTACCTCGACTTGAATTTCATCGCAAAGAATATAACAACCCAACACATTTGAGATATAAAGATACCTTTGTTTGATTCAAATGTTTGTAGTCCTAAGAATAATTATATCTCTCCTACCATTGACATCTCAAATTCACTTTGCATCTCTTCAGAAAACAAATTCTTATCTTGACAACATTGCTTCCAAATATTATATCATCCACATAGCCAACAATTATTATCATGTATTTGTCCTCCCTTTTGATGTAGATGTTTTTCTCATCTCCTCTTTTGAATCATCATTGTTGTAGATACATGTCTAGTCTAGAGTACTAAGCTCTAGGGGCTTGCTTTAGGCCATAGAGGGAATTTTTGAGTTTACCACATAATCTCCATCTTCTGATAGCTAAAATCTTTCAGGTTTCTCAATGTACACTTATTCCTCTAAATCTCCATTTAAAAATGTTGATTTAACATCCATTTGATAAATTTTGAAGTTCTTGTAGCAAGCAAATGCCAAAAACATTTAGATTTCTTCCAATCTTGCTACAAGAAAAAAAAATTCTTCAAAATCAACTCCTTCAATTTGAGCATACCCCTTGCATACTAATATTTAATTTTATCTTACTACATGTCCATTTTCATTTTGTCTGTTCCTGAAAACCCATTTAGTGCCTACTACATTTTTACCCTTGGGTCTTGGAACAAGATCTCGGGTTTGATTCTTTTCACTTTACTCCAATTCACAATTCATGGAATTGATCTAATGTTCTTCTTGGATGGATTATTTAAAGTTATGAGGCTCTATTATAGTTAGTAAGGAAAAGTTTAATTGATTGTTTATTCTTCTCCTTGATTGGGGTCATGCACTCCTATCTCCAAGAATTTGACTTTTAGGATTATTCTTTTGTACATGTATTGAAGGAGTTTTGTGTTCAGTATTTATGTTTCATCTTATTCTTCAATTTGTGGATCCTTATTTTCTTGCTTTTATTCTTCTTGATGTTCTTCTTGTTGTTGTTCCTCTTATGTTGTCCTTCTTGTAGACATTCATCATCTTCTATGCATTTTTCTTCTTTCGAAATATGGTTTGTAACATGTGACTTTTCATCATATACTTTCACATGTGTACTCATTATTATCATGTCCAACCTTAGATTGTAGCATATATAGGATTTATTGTCAAATGAGTAACCTAAAAATATTCCTTCATCTATTCTAGAATCAAATTTACCCAAATTCTCTTCACTTCTCTTTATGTAACATTTACTCCCAAATACTTTGAGATAATTAATTGTTGCAAGTATGCCTTTCCATGGTTCATATGGTGTTTTATCATGGTTTGTTATAAGAAAACATCTATTTAGAATATGAATAGCAGTGTGTATTGCTTCTCTCTAAAAAATATCTGATATTTTGGAGTCGTTTAATAAAGTTCTTGCCATTTTTCGCACGGTCCTATTTTTTATTTATGCCACACCATTTTGTTGTCGTGCACTAGCTGCTGAAAAATGTCTTTTGATTCCATGAATTTCACATAATTTATCAAATTCATTTAAGGTAAACTCATCTCCATTATCTAATCATGAGCACTTGATTTTGAGGTTGGTTTCATTTTCTACTATCTCTTTAAACACCTTAAATTTATCAATTGCTTTTAATTTTTGCTTTAGAAAGGAAACCTATGTCATTCTAGTGTAGTCATATATAAGCAGCATAAAGTAGTGCTCACCTTGTAATCTTTTATTTTTGTTTGGTCCACATAGATCAGTATGAATGAGTTGCAAAGGCTTTGAAGTCGAATGCTCCTTTTTTATAAGATGACTCTAGTCTGCTTTCCATGTTGGCAATGTTCGTAAATGGGATTTGAAGGTTTTACAATTAAGGGAAGATCCCTTACTATCTTCTTTTTGTTGATTTTTACCAAATTGTAAAAATTTATGTGTCTCGTTCTCCTGTGACAAATCCATCTTTGATCTATTTGTCCCATGTAACATTTATCTCCTTTTACTTCATCTAAAATGTAGATGTTATTAGAAGTCCTAAGTATTGTAGCAAGCAATCTACCAGATTTTTCACTTCTTATTTCAAACTTTTGAGAGACAAAAGAAAGAGTGTGTCCTTGATCACATATTTGACTGACACTGAGAAGATTGTGCTTCATATCTGCAATCAGCAACACATTTTTTTCTTTGGATTTCTCACCTCCAAGACTGATTATTCCTTTTCCAATTATTTTGGCAGAATTGTCATTTCCAAATACGAAATTGCCTCCCTTTGTTTTATCAAGAGTGGAAAACATGTTCTGATCTCTTTCCATGTGCTTCGAGCATCCATTGTCAATATACCATTTGCTTTGAGCATGTAGAGATAGATTGTTTTCTTACCCTTTTTGTTGATCTAGTTTTTTCTTCCATACTCTTGTGTTTTATCTCTCATGTTTAGTATAATGTTTCTCATTCATGTTATATCTGGTGGATTCCAATCTGCTTCTCCACTCATGAGCTTTGTGACCAAATTTATTATGTTTGTAACACTCAACATTGGAGCTCACAAGTGGAGAAAAAGGATAATAATTTGTGTCTACAAACTCTTGAGTTGTTTTGTTGCTTGCATAATCATTTATGGAAATCTTGTATACATTTCTACTTTTCATATAGTTTTATATTATATTGGCCCTGTCGTCAATGGATTTGTGCCCAAGATTATGACAAGAAAAATAGTTACCAAGAAACAGATTTTGATACCTTGTTGTAGGAGGTCTTCTTGGTGGAGTATTTGTGTTGGTAAATATTTGAGATGTTCTATTGTTCAAATAATAATCCTTGGTAGCGTTGTCAGCACTTCTTGTGGTGGGAGGTCTTTTGGGTGGAGCACCCTTTTCAAATTTGACTAAGTTGGGAAGATAAGTGATCTTATGTTGACCTTCCTTTTTTATTCGATGTCTTCTTCATTTTTATAGTGTTTCCACTATGATTGGAACTCCTAAGTACATTTGCATAGCTTTGAGTCTTTTCACCTCTTTCTCGTATCTCAAAATTAGTATTTTTCTAAATGTTGTTGTAGCCAAGACCAGTTCTATCAAATGGAGACCTTTGGACATTTAGAATGTCTTCTAGGACCATTGAACACTTTTCAAATCTTGGATTTTTTCTCAATTGGGCGACAGCCTTATCTAATTATTTTCTTAGGAAAACAACATCAATCTCTCTTTGATGGAAAATATCCTCCATTTCTTTGAGCTTAGTTTCCAAAATTTATTCAATTTTGTTTGCTTCTTC
>JASDQU010505826.1:0-27352 GCA_032191745.1 Picea mariana | reverse complement strand
GAATGTCTTCTAGGACTATTGAACACTTTTCAAACCTTGGATTTTTTCTCAATTGGGTGACATATTTATCTAATTATTTTCTTAGGAAAACAACATCAATCTCTCTTTGATGGAAAATATCCTCCATTTCTTTGAGCTTAGTTTCCAAAATTTATTCAATTTTGTTTGCTTCTTCCAATTGTCTTTTTAGACTAATAGTCTCAGTTTCACTATTTGGTTCATGACATTATCCTTTTGATTTTATTAAATGTTCCTTGAGAGTCTCATTTTTCTTTCTGATTTTTTCCAGTTCATTTAGAGCACAAATTAGTTCACCTTCAATATTAACCTCTCCTTCCTCATCAGGCTCTTCGTGTTTTGAGGTCTCATCAAATAATTCATTGATGGCAATGAATAAAACTTCTTATGTGTTGATGTTGTCTTATTCAACATAGGAGCTTCATGTTGATATTATGGTAGTTGCAGGAGGTATTAACCTCTACGTGTAACCTTTGTCGAGACTAGAATATTTTGGGAAGCAAGAGAAACTCTAAACAGATGCATAGAAACCCTAGAAGACATGTAGGCTCAATAAAAGAATTAATGTTTAAGTATTAACTTATAAAAGAAGAAGTCAGCATAGACAGGTAACAAAGAGCACTATAAATAAGAGGGCACTAGATCTCATTTTTCACTCTTACTCTCTCAACTACATAAGACTAGTGATGCGCAAGTTTGGAGAGGGAGTGTAGTTGCAACTGCTGCAACTGGGATTTTAGCTTTTAGTTGGACTTTCTCTTGGTTATGTTTTGGACTTTCTACTCGGTATTTGGTTATTCTTTCTTGGTGCGCTAGCCTTGGAGAAAAATGTGCTACCTTGGTTGGTTATTGGTATGCTTCCAGAATTATTTTGTCTGTCAAGGTTAAGGTGATTGGGGGTGGCCTTTGTGCCTATGGTTGGGTGATAATATTGTTATATTGTCTATGGAAAAATGAACACGTCTCTTTATTTCTAATAGGTTATGGGCCCACACTATTTTTAGATAGTCTAACCACTGGAATATAGATTGGGAATTTATTTGTTAAGCTCATTATGGCACCAGTTACAACTACAACTATGTTTTTTTATTATGCAACTGCAACAAACCCTAACCCTTGTGTTTGGGTACTTATGATGAAAATTTTTACCTAATTCCTTAACATCCTAGTGCCCCCTATACTAACGCACCTATTGGTCCTCTTAGCTAGCAAAAACATTAGGTTTAATTTTTTTGTCAAAGTTTGATTGGTCAAGGTCAAAGGTTGACTGGTCAAGGTCAAAGGTTGACTGGTCATAGTCAAATTCAAAGGTTGACTTATGGTCAAAGTTGAAATTTTAGAGTTTCTAGATTTTTCTAATCATTGAATCTTTTGATTGAGTTTCCAATCTCTTCTTGTCAAGATGGTATCTAGTTTTAGATTGGAAGACAAGTTGGAAGATGTTATAAGATTTCAAAGGTATGAACTTGTATATGTTATCTAAGTTATATCATCTAGAAAAACATGAGTATGTTTGCAAGGAAAGTACTAGATATCTTGTCCAAGCTATAAGATTGGATTCATTACATTCAAAAGAACAAGCGCACCCTCCATAGAAAGTGAAACTTCAGGTTCCAGGTTTGATTAAATTGTTAAAATTTATATATATATCAAGGGTGATAGTTTCTACATTACAAATTGTGAAATCAATCTTTGAAAGATTCTGTTATTTCTAGGTGCAATGAATACTTGAAAGCATATGAATACTATTGATACAGATGATTATTGTACTTGTTTGCAAAATGAACTAACATCTCCTCTAGTTAGATATTTCTTGTTTACAGAAGCTACCATAGAAGAATTTTTAAGGATGACACAACTTCCATATGGGAAGCAATCAAAATAGATAGAAACAAACTTAAAGAGACTCAAAGGAATCAAACTCGAAGGAATTTAGGAATCAAAAGGAAACCAAAACATGATTGTGACACTTTGCAGAAAGTAAAGAGAGATGCAATAGATGGAAGCATGGACTCTCTCATATGGAGGGAGATGATCACAGAATTCCAAAAGAAGAGCATGCATATTTCTCATCCAGGCATGAAGCTAGGATTAGGAGGGAGATAATCCCCAATGATATGATCCATTGAAGAATTTGTGAATACCATGAAGTATTTATCCATGTTATTCATTGGAAGTAGTAGCCATGATAAGAATCACGTGTTCATATTGACTCTAGAAGAAGTATTTTTTGAAAAGAATCCTTGAATATCCTCGGTTGTCCATTTACATTCATGTTCCTATGGAAGAAGGAAAAATTTGGAGCCTTCGGGAAAGAAGGGAATGTAATCTATAGAATATTTCATAGAATCCAACATTGAAGAGAAACATGAGGAAGAACATGAAGATTCCAAGAAAGAAAGACAATTCAGAACAACCAATTGAACCACTTTGAACCTACTAGAAGCAGTCAAGCAGAAGGAATAAAAGAAAATAGTGATGAAGAAAAATGTATGTGAGAAATTATGAAAAAAACTTAAGCATTGAGAGATAAAAGGTGAGACTCAAAGCTAGAGGGTTCTCCTAGAAGGAGGGAGAAGAGTATGATGAGATCTTGTTCTAGTAACCAGACATACCTCTACCTGATCCATTATATCTCCTGCAGTATCCATGGGTTGGAGTTTACATCATATGGATCTAAAGATTTTTCTTCTCAACAGAGTAATTGAAGAAGAAGAATATGTAGAGAAACCTTGAGGTTTTGAGGTATACCAGAAAGAGACCCTTGTATGCAAATGGAAGAAGAGATTGTATGGATTCAAGAAAACTTGGTGTTGGGCCTCTCATGTACAACAGAAGCATGGTGAAAACTTTCTATGATAGAGGAAGTATATTGAAATGGTTATTCAAAAGTTTGGGATGATGGATTGCAAATCCATGGCAAGCTTCCATGATGAAAAATCTAAAGAAGTTGAGAGAATTTGATCCAGCAGACCCGTCTCTATATACAAAATTGATTGGATCGTTAATGTATTTGGAGAATACTCAGATAGATATTTTCTTTGTGGGACATTTGAGTTATGATATATAGTTGCATGGATTTATCGATTTAGATTAGGCAGGGAATGCAGATGATAGAATAAAAGCTACTTGGATATGTTTCAGTTTGATCTTTTCCACGATGTAATGGGGTAGCAAGAAACAGAAGTTTGTTGCACTTAGCACTATATAAGAAGAGTATATTGCAACTTGTGATGCTTGTATGGAAGCAGTGTGGCTCTGTAAGTTGGTTTCTGGAATGTTTGATCAGGTGTTGGATTCGACCGTGATATATTGTGATAACCAAAGTTTTGTGAAGCTTTTACAGAACCTTGTCTTCCATGACAGGTTGAAGAACATTGATATCAAGCATTATTTTCTACATGATAGAGTCCAGAGGGGAGAAGTGGTTCTCTAGTATATCTTCACAGATGAGCAAATAGAAGATATTTTGGTAAAGCCTTTATCCAAGATGAAAATTTTGCGTACTTAAGGGACAAGATGGTACTCGCGGAGATGACTTCCTTATTGGAAAAGGAATATATTACTCCCAAGTTCAGAGGGAGCATTGATATGTTATTGATTTATGGGAAGGCATTTTCCAGTTTGGAAAATGGTCCAAGTTGGGCAGTCACCTTCCAGTCTGGAAAGTGGCCCAAGATTTCTAACAGACAGGCATTTTCCAGCTCGAAAAATGATCTAGAACAGACAATCATTTTCATAATGAAATTGTCCGATATATTGTTGATGTTCCATAGAAAATGATTTCCCTTGTGGACAGTGTGGGGGAATATTATAGGACATTCATTCTTCTTGGTAGTCACTCTGAGTAGTGGTAAAGAAGAATGGTTCACCTCTCTGGGAATTCATTCTTTCGAAGTTCACAATTGTGAGAAGTTTTGAAGAATGGTTCTTTATAGGAGGTTGGTGCAAGACATTCACTTCCATTATGAAATGGTCTGAACAGTCATTCCCTAGGGAAAACTCATTCTCTCCAATTTTCACTATGATTAGTGCCGGAAGAATGGACTAGTTAGGTGAATGGTCCAGGTTCATCAATCAGGGACAGACATTCCCTAGGGAAGACTCATTCTCTCCAGGTTGCACTATGATTAGTGTCGGAGGAATGGACCAGTTAGGTGAATGGTCCAGGATCATAACTAAGGGACAATTATTCATCTATGCTTGGGAATAATTGTCTAGATATCCCATGGATGATGTTTTTTCTTTATAAGGTTAGATATTCTTCCATATCTCACAAATGTGAGTGGAAGAATGGCCCAGATGACTCGATTTGTATCATGATATTGTGTATGCAGGCTTATATCAAATGATATGATTATTGTGGAGATTGTATGTCTCTGGACAGTAGTTGTATGTTACTTTGGTGGATGTGATCCACTAGTAGTTATTGTGTGTCATTGATTAGTAGCCATGTGCTACTAGGAGTGGTTTTGTACCATTGGATAGTAGTTGTATACTACTATGGATAGACACAGGTATGTTCTATTGGATGGCATTATAGCAGTAGTATGCTAATATCTAAGTGCCATGGAGACTACCACTAGTGTTGGATTTGATTTCCAGCTAGATGGATAGTTAGTGTGTTGGTGGACAGACATTCTCCAGTTGGAGAATGGTCTAGACAGAACATATTGTTGGTGGACAGGAATTCTCTCTATGGAGAATGGTCTAGGTTGATAGTTTGTTGACGTATCATGGAATGGTATTTTCCTAAGGCATGGATTGTGGCTCGATTAGGAAAATGGTTTAGGAATGATATTTTCAAAGGCATATAGGTAAGATATGGATCTGTATGGTACATATGACTTGATCATAAAATAGTCTAAGATTAAAATTCCTGTAGGAATGGTCTCTGTATCCTATGGTGTAGCTCTCAACATCTATTGGGACAGTGATTCTTCGAGAATGTATGTCTGAATTAGAAGAATGGTCCTTGTATCACTCTGTGGAGTGAGTGACTTATTCATCATCATGCCCGATTACTCAGGTAGAGTATGGCTTCTAAATAAGAAGTATTTGATTCTATGATATGATACTAATAGTGGGTATGTTACTCGTAAGTTGATCTATGTGATCATGAGATAGCCTGTGTGGCTATGATGATGCTACCGATTGAATGGTTTGTTTGTGCTCAATACCAATTCCTTTAATACCTCCCTAGCTAGGAGGAAGTGTTGATATTATGGTACTTGCGAGAGGTATTAACCTCTATGTGTAACCTTTCTCGAGACTAGAATATTCTGGGAAGCAAGAGAAACCCTAAACAGATGTGTAAAAACCCTAGAAGACATGTCGGCTCAATAAAAGAATTAATATTTAAGTGTTAACCTATAAAAGAATAAGTCAGCATGGACAGGTAACAAAGAGAACTATAAATAAGAGGGCACTAGAGATCATTTGTCACTCTTACACTCACAACTGCATAAGACTAGTGGTGCGCAAGTTTTGAGAGGGAGTGTGACTACAACTGTTGCAACTAGAATTTTAGATTTTGGTTGCACTTTCTCTTGGTTATGGTTTGGAATTTATACTTAGTCTTTGATTATTCTTTCTTGGTGTTAAATCCTTGGAGAAGGATGTGTTACATTGGTTGTTTATTGGTATGCTCCCAAAATTATTCTGTCTGTCAAGGTTAAGGTGCTTGGGGGTGGCCTTTGTGCATATGGTTGGGTGACAATATTTCTATATAGTCTATGGAAAAATGAGAACATCTCTTTATTTCTAAAACTTCCCTCATCATGTGTATACATATTTTTCTTTTTCTTATAAGTATTATTTTTCTCTTCATTTTTGTCACTTTATAGTGATCTTTGTTTTTCCTAAAATTTGAGTCTCTTTTGTAAGGGCACCTAGCAAAAAAATGTCCTACTTTACCACAATCAAAGAACTTGAATAGGATATTATGTTTGTATTTTCTAGTTCCTTTTTTTAGTCTTCTGAAAAATTTTGCTTCCTCTCCATCTGATTCTTTTGTTGGGTATGTGTTATATTCTTCGCATGTTTAGTAGTATTGGAGCGTATGCACCGGGCACATAGGGGGGTAAGAGGGGGGGGCGCTAGGCCCCCCCTTGGGAGGTGCAAGGGGACGGAGCCCCCCATGTGCAAGTTTTTGGGTAGCACCCCCGGAAAAAAAAATTATGGATCGGGACCGCATTTTTTGGGACCGCATTATAATTAGGTGGTTTTTCGACACATGGTTTCTTTGCCGATGGTTTTCTATTTCCGATTAAGGAATTAGGGTTTTGGACTAATCCAGGTCATTGGGTTAGGGTTTTGGATGTCTCCGGCTCCTATATGTATTTTGTATTGTAAACATTGTAATACAAATGAATGAATATAGAATATGTTGGTTTTCCCGGTTTGGGTTTCCAGGGGAAAAATCTTAGTGTAATGTTTGTATTTGCCATTGTTTCTTTTCTGTTCTTTTCTGAATATCTGTTTATAGTAGATATTGTACAAGGTTAGAATTTACATATTCTTCAGAGGAGTCATATGTTTCATGTCCTTTTGAGATTTTCTCTTTTGATTATTTGAATGTTGCCTCATGCTTTTATGGATTTTCCTACACGGTTCTCATTTCATAAGTTGTAAGGATTCCATATAATTAATCCGTTGTTAGACTATCTAATTCCTTCATTTATTTAATGTCGGATATCTTGGGATAAAATCTTGATGGAAGTGTCCTCAAAGCCTTTTTTACAACAAAATTTTCATCTATGGTTTCACCCAATCCTTTGATAGTGTTAACAACATCATCTACACGAAGAAGGTAGGTTGTTATATCTTCATATTATCTCATCTTGAGATTTTAAAATTGTGGTAATTTCCTTTGAATGAATTTCAAACTCTTGATTTCCTCTCTTGAACCTTGCACGCATTGTTTCTCCTAATCTTTTCCTTAGAATTGAAATTCAGTGCTCATTAGCGCATCACTCCTGAGCTCTGGAATATAATTGTTGAGTGTGCACTTGCGCCTCCCTTGTGTAAGTTTATACTATCTCTCCTAAGCTTCGTGCTTCCAAAGGTTATGACCTATGCCTAACTTGAGAGGGTCTTTGTGCACTTTGGGTGATGTATCTTATGAACTTTGGGATTTCAAGGAGCCATCTACGCACTTATAGATTTGGCTATGGAAGTGTTGCACTATGACATTGAGCAGAGGAATTCTAGGTTCCTTACAGAACGTATTAACTCAGTCTCAGAATATACTTCCACTCAGCTGCAATTTTATTTCTTCATAGTATCAGTTGGTTCACAAAAGTAGAGAGTAATCTTATGATTTCTACATTGTGTTGAGATATTTTCTATGTTGTTCCTTTCCTCATTTAAATTTTGATATAGGTCGGTAGCTTCTACTTGGATGTACCTTGTAGGGTTGTTACTTTTCCCAGTAAACTAGAGTAAGATGAAACTGGAATCTTATTAGGTTGTCTATAGAAGGTCTTTGTTACTGATTAATTTTATGTCCTATTTTTATTGGATGGCTTCCTATTCTTTAAATAACTAAGATGATGAATTATTGAAATAATATGCATTGTGTTATGAGGTGATGACTAAGACACCAGATTCTCGGTGTCATTTTGAAGAAAATTTGTACATAAGAATGATAGAAATTCTTTTATTTATGGAATAGATTGAAGGTATGGGAATTAGATACTTTTGTGTTCCTCAAAAGAGTCGCCAGTCTTGAGACCTTAAATGGTCAAGATCAATCGGACAAATCCTAGACTTGATCGTTGATTATGTGTCTTGGAGGTCCTAACCTTGCAGGATAGGTTGGGTGGGTAGCTTGTATGTTATTATATGTGAATTGGCAGATCATTCATGCATTAAGTGGTATCTAAATCTAGCAGTGCAAGGGAATGAAAGAAATAGAATGAGTATTGTTGATGTACGTCACTATCATGTTTCACTGGTTCAATTGATGTGTTATGGATGTCAAAAAAACATATCTCTTACTGTTCCACAAGTACTTATATGATCCGGATTATTTTTTTAAACGGAATGAAAGAAAAGATATTACAATGAAATACACATAAATATTTCCAGAAATAAAGAAATACAGTAATACATGATTTCTATTAATGAAAGAAATGTATAGAGACTATAAAAATACAGAGTGAAAGACAATCTAGAATGGTGGTAACTTATCTTCGAGAAGAGACGTGATGGCTACATGCATTCACAAGAATATGATTGTTACAATGAGGCTCCAAAGGCATTTTTAACATAAGTAAAATCCAAAACCCTAACCCCAGAAGAAGAAAATCCAAAAGGTTTGTGGGCCCTAATGGGGATAGTTGATACATCAACTTCTCGGGGGTGTAACTTTTGCATTTGATATCTATTTGGGACACTCGATACACTGTTGGAAAGGTCTAACCGAGAAGAATGATTTCTAACTGGCTTAGGGAAGTGTCCTTGGTAGTCACTTGGGCCCCAAATCCCCAAAAGATGTTGTTTAGGGCCTCAAAATGGCCCCGGAAGTTTGGAACCCGAAAAACTGTCGAAAAACTGCCAAGATGGAAAACTGTTTTTCGAGCCCGTGGAATAGGTGGCTGGCCACTGATATCCACCTGGATAAATACTCCATCCTTAGGAATAAATGGTCTCCATTGCGTTGAGTTACTAGGGGAGAGAGGGAAGCGTTTGTTGATTCTGAATCTTGGTGAGTTGCTTGCCTTGTAGGAGACATCACGTTTCTTGGTTTGTGGAAGGTTGTTATGAACCTGTTGTTGGTGGGGTTGAATCTTTTCAATTGGTCGGGCTACATGAGATGTTTGTATGCAGAAGGATATTTGCGCTTTGTTGAAGTTTTGTCGACCCGCTTTTGTTGGATAGAAGGTGCTCGAGTTGAGGTTGTAGTGGTTGTGGTATCCTTTTGTTCACCTTTTGAATGGATTGTGAAGAATATTAATTTTGTAGTATGAGATACTACCTTGTGTCGCTATTTAGGTGGGAAATTATTTGGAACTACCTCTCGTATTCTATATATATGACCCCCCATAGAAACAATGACACTACGGGGTCGATACTCATAAACAGCATGGCCTTTCCACATATATGACTAGCCCAAGAGAACATCACAGACATCCAATGGGGAAACATCACATAATACCTCATCCTTGAAGGGTTGGATGTTGTATAACAATTGACACTGTTGGTTGACATAGAGATCTCGTCGCTGGCGAAGCCACCCGATGTTGTATGGCTGTGGGTGTGGTGTTGTCAACAATCCCAATTGTTTGATGACCTCTGCTGAGATGAGGTTCTTATGTCTTCCACTATCAACAATAAAATGCAATGGGGTCCCCTTCACCCACATCTGTGAATAAAAAAGCCGCTCCCCCTATTCAAGCTCTGTTGGTTCTTTTGGTTGAATTGATGCGGTCGCGACAATAGAAGTGGGATCTACGTCGATGATCTATCTTTTATAGATATTTTCTAAATCAAGGTTCGACTCCTTTTGTTTGATCTCAACCACCAATGATTGTTTTGAGCAACATTCATTGGTGTTGTGCTAGGGGATTTTGTGGAAATCACACCATTTTTCAGTGTCCTTCTTCGTCTTTCCATGACCCTTCTTTTCCTGTGGCTTGGACTAATTTTCGGGAGGTTGTTTGTTAGAGTCATCTTTATCATACTTTGGTTGTTGCAGATTTGCATACCTAAACTCCCATTTGTTTTGTTTCTTAAACTTATGCTCGATTTTAACAGCATATCGATAAGCAGAATCGACTAATGATATGTCTAGAAAATCCATTTTAGTTTGGATGTATTTGTGTAGAGCCTCGTGATATTTTAGAACCAAATGCCGTTCGGAGTCCTTGATACCCATCTTGGTGCACAAGGTATGGAAGGTATTGGTGAACTCTGAAACTTCTTGGCCCCTTTCTTACTGTAGTGTGGTCCATCTCATATATTGGTCCTCATAGTTTCCAACAAGGTAATATTGTTCCTTTACGGCATCCACAAAAAAAATCCCAAGTGGGCTCGGCCCCATGTATTCTAGACTCCTCTGTGGAAATTTTCTCCCAGTAATTTTTCCACCAATGTTTGACATGGGGGAGAGCCTTAAGGAGTGCAAAGGTGATCTTTAACCTGTCAGAGAAATTATGAATAGAGAAATAACCTTCTAGCATATTTAACCATTTTTCTAGGGCATCTGCATCTATCTGTCCTTCAAATATGGGAATATCAAAATTAACTTGTACCTTGAAAGGCTAGGTTATTCCAAAGTGGTCGCTTGATGAAGACGTGCATGTTGTTATTGGCAGGAGTTGAAGGATGTGGGAAAAAATCTCCATCATTTCGTCCCTCTATTGCATGAGAGCTTACTCAAGCAACAGGTTGATAGAATCGTATTCTCTATTATTTTTATTTTCTTCCGCCATGGAGGGTTTCTTGGCCATGCGACAGCGATTGTCCTCAAGAGAGACAATATCAAGACCCAACTTGATATACTCAGACCTCACTGGGGACATGCACTGAAAAACGATCAAGAGAAGCTTGTTTTGATACCATTGATCCAGATTATTTTTTAGAATGAAATGAAAGCAGAGATATTACAATGAAATACACATAAATATTGCCAAAAATAGATAAATATAGTAATACATGATTTCTATTAATGAAATAAATGTACAGAGACTGTAAAAATACAGAGTGAAAGACTCGCTAGAATGGTGGTAGCTTATCTTTGAGAAGAGATTTGATGGATACTCACATTCACAAGAAGATGATTTTTACAATGAGGCTCCAAAGGCCTTTTTAACATAAGTAAAATCCAAAACCCTAACCCCAGAAGATGAAAATCCAAAAGGTTTGTGAGCCCCGATGGGGATAGTTGATACGTCCACTTCCCGAGGGTGTAACTTTTTCATACGATCTCTTTTTGGGGCACTCAATACAATATTGGAAAGGTATAACCGAGAAGAACGTTTTTTTACTAGCCCAAATCAATGTCTTATTTAGTCACTTGGGCCCCAAATCTCCAAAAAATGTCGTTTAGGGCCTCAAAATGGCCCCGAAAGTTTGGAACCCGAAAAACTGTCAAAAAACTGCCAAGATGGAAAACTGTTTTTCGAGCCTGTGGAATAGGTGGGTGACCATCGATATCCACCTATCATTATATGAAGTAATAGAGGGGTTGTTACATATGGTATCAGACTGGGTTCAACCCTGCGACATTGGACCATTATGCCATCCGTTGGGTTAAAGGAAATGATTGATTTAGATCGCTAATAAAAATCTGAAATTTCTCTTCCAGGTAATCATCATTAGAGGACGCAGGAGAAGTAGACGACGTGGTGTTTTTGGAAGGGGTATGACACCTCTAATAGAATCCATGCCCGAAAGGTATAACCCCCAGAAAGGTGAGCAGAATATTGAGAAAGAGTATATTGTTGTGGGAGATGTAGTAAGTATGATGAGATCCTTCTAGAGGATGTCAGAGGAATCTATCAACCTCCTGGGTAGAGATGAGGGCAGATCATTTGTACCCAATTAGGGTTCACAACACGCCCCAACTGGTAGTAGTATCCTACATCGAGAACTCAACAAGGTGAAATTTCTCAAGTTCTGGGGTGCCTCGGACGATTTAGTCGTCGAGGCATGGTTGGAGAACATGGCGATGTGCTTCACACTTTGTGATTACACCTCCAACATGAAATTTCACATGGCGGTATTTCATATGAAGGGGAGTGCTCTTCTATGGTGAAAGATGCTCCTACCTCAACTAAGCATGGTCTTTGAAGATGTTTCATGGGAACTATTCGAGGAATGGTTCCAGGAGAGGTATTTTTATGGAGAATTCATTGAGCATCAGCTTAATGTGTTCAACTCCTTATGATAGAGTAGTCGTATGGTGCCAGAGTATGAGGCCAGATTCATGGAGCTACTTAGGTAGTCTCCACATCTGAACACAAAGAAGTTAAATGTCAACAAGTTTTTGTTTGGCATTAACTTCAACATTCGTGTGAAGGTGAGGATCTTAATGCCTCAAACTTTGCATGATGTGGTTCAAAATACCCTCATAGCCGAGGAAGAGTTGAATGGTGTGGTTCAGGGTAGGACTCCTTCTAGACAAATTGGAAAGACATCATCAAGAGCGCAGCAGTATCAGGAACCATCCAGACATATTGTAGGGCATCGAGATATTCCTAGAGGACCAATGTTTACAACACCACGACGACACACTACTCAGCAAAGGACCACAACAGTAGCATCGTCGACCGCAACAAAATTTTAGGGCTATTTAGCATAACAGACTAGGATCACAGGCTGTTAGACTAGATGCTTCTACTTTGGGGACCAGGAGCACTGGACCAAAGACAGGATGTTGGACATGTGGTGAGAAACATTACCAGCGATATTTTCCAATTGAGAAGGCCAGAGCAGTCAGATCATCAGGACCCACTTCAGTTGGAGACTTTGGAAAAGCACACAAGATACATGCAACGGTGAACCACCACTAGCTTGAGCATCATTCCACTATGCTAGAGACGTCAGGTACAATCGTAGACCAAAACTACAGTATATTGATAGATCTAAGTGCTACAGAGAGCTTCATCTCTAGTGCGGCATTGAAGAGAATTAAGATAAATACAGTCGAGCAGGATGAGTTCAAGTACATAGAAATGGCATCGGGTGCCAAACAAAAGGTTGGAGAAAAGGTTACAGGTTGTAGCCTTAACTTGGGAGACTTTGTAACAAAGGTAGATCTTTATGTCATGATATTAGGATCTTGTGACATAGTGATCAGTATGGATTGGTTGGAATCACATGATGCGATACTTAACTGTAAGACAAAACGGTTAAGTTTGACGGATGATCTAGGACAAAATAGAGTGATTGTAAGAAGAAACCAGGGAGTGTCCTTGAGGTTCACTTCTTCCCTACAATTTAAGAAGAGTATGTGCAAGGGATGCAGACTATATGAAATATTAGTGCTAAATGAAAAGGTCGAGGCGGAAGGACTAGAAAACCTTCCTATAGTGCAAGAGTTTGCAGACATGTTTCCAGAATAATTACTAGGTTTACCACCTGAAAGAGAGTTGGAGTTTACAATAGACTTCAAACCGAGAACTGAACCTATTGCAAGAGCTTCTTACCAGATGTCAGCACCTAGATTGTAGGAGTTGAAAATGCAATTGAAGGAATTGTTGGATTTGGTACTTATTCATCCAAGTGTGACACCTTGGATTGCACCAGTTATTTTCATGAGAAAGAAGGATGGATCATGGAGACTTTGTATTGACTATCGTCAATTGAAAAAAGCGACGATCAAGAACCAGTATCTTTTGCCAAGAATAGATGATTTGTTTGATCATATGAAAGGGGCGACAGTATTTTCGAAGATTGACTTGAGATCAGGATATCACCAATTACGGATTAAAGAAGAATATATCCCTATGACCGCTTTTAAGACAAGATTTGGACACTATGAGTTTACATTTTTACCGTTCGAATTAACAAATGCCCCGGGGGTATTCATGAGTTTGATGAATGGAGTGTATTGTGAATACTTGGACAAGTTTGTTCAAGTTTTTTTTATGACATACTGATTTATTCTCTGATGAAGGGACAGCATGATGAACACTTGAGGTTTGTCGTGCAGTGCCTAAGAGAAAAAAAATTATACGGGAAGCTATCAAAATGCTCTCTTTACAAATCTAAGATTCACTACTTGGGACATATCATATATGGAAAACGCATCACTATGGATCCAACGAAAGTGGAAGCTATTATGGAATGGCCAACACTGACAAACATACATGAAGTACATAGTTTTATGAGTTTAGCAGGATATTACCAACAATTTTTCGAAGGGTTTTCGAAGATAGAAAATCTGATCACAGAATTACAGAAAAATAACAAGAAATCTTGTGGACTGAGAAATGTGTGGAAGCATTTCAAAGGCTCAATAAGGTTGTTGATGACAGCACCGATAATAAAATTCCCCGACATGGACAAGGATTTCTTGGTATCCACGGACGCATTCAAGGAAGGGTTAGGCAGAGTTTTGATGCAAGATGGTCGAGTGATCGCTTACATATCAAGTGAATTGAGAAAGCATGAAGAGAACTACACAACACATGACTTGGATTTATTAGGTATTGTTTATGCCTTGAGAGTATGGAGACATTACTTGATTGGATGAAAATTTGAATTAAAGACAGATCATTGTGGATTTCAACATATTTTTACACGAAGTGACATGAACACGCGATAAAGGCGTTGGTCAGAATTACTTAGCGAAAACGATTTTGAAATTTCTTACATTAAGGGAACTGTGAATCGAGTGGCAGATGCATTGAGTAGGAGACCACGCATATTTTTGGTATTACCTCTTAAGATGAATCTTTAAGAAAAGATTCTAATTTTACAAACCGATGATGACTAGTATAAAGAAATTAAGAATAATATTGGACAAGATACCATGATGGTGCCGAAATATGAAGGTTATTCACTAGACGACGATGGATTATTGAGATTTAACAAAAAAATTACGTACTGCCTAACAATGAACTAAGAAGTTTGATCTTAAGTGAAGTTCATCAAGCAGTATACATGGATCATCTGGGAGTCACGAAGATGAAGGCATATCTTAAGCATGTATTCTTTTGGAAGGGAATGAAAGAAGACATAATTGGTTACATGGTGAGATGTCTAGAATGTCAGCAAGTGAAGGTTGAGCATAGAAATCCAGCAGGATTGTTACAGCCACACTCCATTCCTGAATTGAAATGGGAAGTCATTTCAATGGACTTTATTGTTGGATTTCCACTAACAGAAAGAAGACATGATTCGATTTTTGTGGTAGTTGACACTCTGATGAAGAGTGCACAATTTATTCCAATGCATATGACGTATCAGGAACCTAACATAGCTAGAGTATTTGTCAGTGAGATTATGAGATTACATGGGGTGCCAAAAAGAATCATATCTTATCGAGGATCAGTGTTTACAGGACAATTTTGGACCAGTTTCCAAGAGGGTTTGGGAAAAAAAATAAACTTTAGCACAACTTATCACCCAGAGACATATGGGAAAACAGAAAAGACAAACCAGATTTTGGAGGATACGTTGTGTATGTATGTAATGGTCCAGTAGAAACGTTGGGAATAATTCTTACCACTAGTAAAATTTTCATACAACATCTATCAAAGTACGATTAAGATGGCACCATTTGAGTTTCTTTATGGGCGACTGTGTCGTACGCCGTTAAGTTGGGATCAACTTGAGGATAGGGTTCTGATAGGACCAGGAGTGATTTAAGAAATGGAAGAACAGATGCAATCAATCAGACAGAGGATTAAAGAAGTGCAATATTGGCATAAGAGTTATACTGATGTGCATCACATTAGCCATAGTTATTAAGTTGGAGACGGAGTCTTCTTGCAGGTAAAACCGTAGAAGAGTTCGATCAAGTTTTCAAAGGGTGCTAAACTCTCTCCTAGGTTCATGGGACCATTTGAAGTAGTGGAAAAGAAAGAACCTATGGCTTATCGACTAATCCTTTCCTGATTCTTTGAGGTGTATGCATGAAGTATTTCATGTATCTGTTTTGAGACATTATATTAGTGATCATTCACATGTTATTGGCATTAGTTCCTTGCAGATTTCGGATGAGGGTTCTCTCATGGTGGAGCAAATTCGCATTCTGGACCATCATATTCGACAGCTATGTCATCGAACAGTCTATCAGTTCAGGGTCCAGTGAGACAATTATAGTCCACACTCATCTACCTGGGAGGACGCATTTGGGATGAGTCAATAGTTTCCTTACTTGTTTTGATATATTTAGACATATAGATCTATGTCATATACATGTATTTACTTTCTTTACTTATACTATACAAACTTTGGGACGAAGTTTAAAACAAGAGGGGGTGTATGTAACATCCCGCTCTATTGAGCATACTATTATTGACTTATTCTTTGAGGACACCTGCTTGCAAGTGATCCGGGTATGGAACATTGAGATTTCATTCAGATTATGGGTTATATATGATGATGCCAAGGTGTTATAGTTGATTGATTATATATATATATATATATATATATATATATATATATATATATGTTGACAAGTGATTTTGAAAAGTCGTCTTGAGTGTGAAGGAAACATGACAGGTTATGGATGTTGATGGCATCAAAGGGCTTCCTTAGACTCTGG
This sequence comes from Picea mariana, assembly GCA_032191745.1. Taxonomy (NCBI): domain Eukaryota; kingdom Viridiplantae; phylum Streptophyta; class Pinopsida; order Pinales; family Pinaceae; genus Picea; species Picea mariana. The sequence goes on along the minus strand of JASDQU010505826.1, from coordinate 11,112 downwards.
ATTGAGTCAGTGAGTGGATTGTATTGTTTGAGTATTTCATTATTCAATATGATGTATGATGGATTTTAGTATGATTTATGTATATGTATTTTTGACATTGTTTTTTCAATGGATGCAGGCTTGACGATGCTTGTTAATTCGACTCACGTAAGGAGTAAAGGGGCCTTGCACAGAAAAAACATATATTGAGGGAGAGGTGTGGCATCATCCCCATCATAGCCTACTAGCACTCCCTCCATGGCCAAAACTATAGGTTAATGATTACCTAGTTTGGGTGGTCCACGATGTCATGAGGGTAGACTGAGACAGTCGCTCATGAAGATTTCTAAGGGGCTCACAATAAGGTGGATTCCTTATTCCTTAGAAGCCCTTAGTTTCTCACAAGGTCGATCGAATGGATTTTTGACTCCAAGGGGTTGGACAAACTTCCAAAAAAAAACTCAATGTGAGTGGCACCCTTGGAGCATGAAGATGTGTCTTGAAGGACATGTCACACAATCGAAACCCAAGACAATAAACATAGGTGGCCTAGAAAACATTGGAATGATTAGACCTTGTGGGATTAAAATAATTAATTAAATAAGATGTTATTAATTATTAAAGCCTAATAGAAGGCTAAGTCGGAGTCTAAAATTAAATAAAGGACTAATTGAATTGTGACATGAGTTAGGAATTAGGAAGTAAAAACTTAAAGAATTGATAAAATGCACATGTGTGCATGAAATTATTAAAAGGGAATATTTATTTAGAAATAAATAAAAACTTGAGAGAATGGGTTGTGCATAGAATAGGATTTGAGTCAACCAACCCTAGCCTAACTGAGAAGACTCCTAATCCAACTCTAACTAAAACCTAGTTAGGAGAAACCCATTAATTAAGGGTATTGGGGAACTAAGAGGAAAATTAGGAACACATGAGGAAATGTGAGGAAAAGTGGCTTTTAAATAAAAATAAAAGATAAATTACTTGTGCAAGCTGGGGAGAATGTGACACCTGTAGTGGGTGAATAATCCTTTAACTGAATTATTAAAAAGTAATGAATTATGCATGAGGGACAGATGTCCGTGAGGAATAATTCTATAAATAAATTGATGTAGAAGGGAAGGAGATCGGACCTTTGGCGAAACATTGTTATGCTACTGAATTTTTAATTGACTGTTTTTTTACTTGTGAGAGTTGGGACTCTAGGCTAGTGAAAAGAGTGGAAGCTCTTCCTTGTGAGGCAAGCTTGGAAGCTATTGTGTTCTCGTTTTTGTGCTTGTCCCCTTTGTGACTCAAGGGGTTAAGGGGGAAGAAGAGTACCCCTAGTGTTGGATGGGAGGTACCATTGAAGTATCTATGATTAACAAGCAAGGGAAAGGAAGGAGTGCAAGACTTGAATGCCATCTTCATTACACAGCATTCCTTGGTTCTAGTATTTCTTTTTATATTATGAATTCATTTACATTACGAATGTATTAGTATAATAGATTGATTGAGTCTTTGTAGCATCACTAGAAATCTTGAATGCCAATGGTTACATTTGTTGTCAACTAGAATTAGTTCGGCGATATATTTTTAAATTATAGTTGTTGCAAATGAATAATATTTACAGTGTATATATTTTAAACCTTTGATGTAATTATGGATGTTTTATGAACCCTAAATTGAGTGGAATGATCCTCATTGTAAAGTTGAATTTATATTTTGTATGATCTGTGTTCTCTTTAAATTTGTATCTTCATCCATATTGAATTTTGTGTGATTGGAGTTTAGTGAGATTATTTAGGAATTTAATAGTGAATAGTTCACTGGTAAACTAAGAATTTGGATCCGAATTTACATTGCAAATTTCTCTGGTGAATTGAATTAATTCAAATTTATATGTGAATATTATGTCGAAATCATTGATAAACCCAATTTAATAATAACCTGGAGTAACTATGTTTTGTGTTTTAAAAACCAAAAATTCAGGATCGGGGAAGGCCTGTTAAAGTCTCTAGAATTTTGATTTTAACTTGTAGTGTGTTAGCCCCTTTTTCTAAACAAAGTTGTGCATGTGACCAGGAGCCAAAACCTAGTGCTAGTCAAAAAGGGTGTTATCCGGGGCTCTGAAACTATGGTGCTCCGAAGGTTTATTAAACTCAACACTCCTTTTCTCCAAAAGTGTTAACTGGTCACATCCAATCTTTCGCTGAGTTGACCGATGATCATAGGTTAACCCTACCCCAACTTCCTTCACAATTTTTAGTAATATAATCTAATGGTTGGCGCAAATTTTCCTTACACGAGTTTCTACGATGGAGATCCACTACGGAACTCTGGACTTCGGGGTTTTTCCCACTTGCAATCACCAAAAATCTAAAGAGATCAGAGATATGACGGTTATAATCTCCCTCAATCAACGGTTGTTGTCTACTCCAGTGTTCAGAACTACAGGAGTTTGTTTTTTTTCAATTACAACCCTTTTTCCTCTGGAGTGTCAAACTGTCGAACCTCCAAAGGACTAAGGCTATTAGATGTAATGGTCCTCGATCGGTCTCTAGATCTATGGATGACGTTTACTCCGGCAGTTCAAAACTTCAGGGTCTTCGTAATCCTTAATATTTACCTCTTAACTTAGTCGGAGAGTTGAATCCCGAAATACCAAGAAATCAATAGTTCTCACAACTCGCTCAGATCTACGGCCATAAGAAACTCTAGGGCTCTGAGATTTTGAGGTATTAGCTATTTGCGATCTGGATTATTTTGAGAATGACATGAAAACAATAATATAACCAATATATAACAAGTAAATACACAAATATAATGTGGAGAACACATAAATATAGAGAAAACCAACTTTTAGTAATGAACAAGAGAGAAAAACATTGGGCTTCCTTCACCTCAATTATATATGAGAGAGTGAGAGGAGAACAATTCTCATGATGTATGTGAGACAAATTGGACTAAGTTTATAAAATTCCATAGGAATGTAAAACACTAAAACTTATCAGGCAGTCACCCATCCTAGTACTACTCTAGCCTGAGCGCGCTTAACTATGAAGTTCTAATGGGATATGGTACATTAACACTATGTTGTAGGCATGTACATAAGGAAACTAAGAAATCATTACATGTTGTCTGTAATTAAAAAATGAAGATGACATTACATTCCATTCCCCATCAAAAGGGTGAATATCATGGTTTATCAAAACCACGGGCTCAAAATGGTGATTCAATGGAAAAGGTGGATGGCCATCGAGATCCATTGGGATCAATTTGCAACACTTGTTTCCTTTTAATTACCGAAGGTTGAAACCCACAAATCTGACAATATTGTATTTACCGTCAATGATAGTCAAGATTAACTCTAGCTTCGGGAGTTCGGGACCTTTCACACCTTCAAAACTTTCAACTACCACCTCTCAAATGGCCAAATTCCAAATGCTCAGATCTATGGACACGTGTACACAACGTTCGACGGTAATGATTTACTGCTAAATTCGGGACTTCGAGAGTCCCTTAACCTTAACACCATGACTCTAATTTTTCACCAAATTACCAAACCTTCGAAATATGAAGGCTTGTAGATATAACGGCCCATAATCAATCGCAAGATCTATGATTGTCCTTCACTCTGGGAATTTGGAGCTTCATGGTTTCTTCACTCTTTACAGTTATGAACCTAACAAGCAAATAGTCGAACCCTTGAGGATCCAACGACTAGTATTAAATCACCGATATATGGTGTAGATTCACTCTGAGACTTTGGGCTTTAGGGCTCACTTAATGCAACCAACTATAACCCACCGAAGTAACGAATCTCGAAGGTATTAAGGTTTAACGAGTGTGCATCTCCCATCTAATCAAACGGTTGCGAGGATTCTGACTCATCACGATCAGATCCCATCCATTAATTTCTTTTGAATGGATTTCAAACTCTTGATTTCCTCTCTTGAACCCTGCACACGTTGTTTCTCTTGAGATTTTCCTTAGAATTGAACTTCAATGCTCATTAGTGCATCCCTCTTGAGCTCTGGACTTTAATTGTTGAGTGTGCGCTTGCGCCTCCCCTATGTAAGTTTTCATTGGTTCTCCTGATCTTTGTGCTTCTGAGGTTTATGACCTATGCCCAACTTGAGAGGGTCTTTGTGCACTTCGGGTGTTGTATTTTCTAAACTTTGGGATTTCAAGGAGCCATCTACACACTTCAAGAGTTGGCTCTGGAAGTGTTACACTGTGACACCCAGAAGAGGAATTTCAAGTTCCTTACAGAACTTATTAAACCAGTCTTAGAACATACTTCCACTCGGTTGCAAGTTTATTTCTTCATGGTATCATTTGGTTCACAAAAGTACAGAGTAAGATTATGATTTCTACATTGTGCTGAGAGATTTTCTCTGTTGTTCCTTTCCTCATTTAAATTGTGATATAGATCAGTATCTTATACTTGGTTTTACTATGTAGGGTTGTTACTTTTCCTAGTAAATTGGAGTAAGACGGAACTATCATCTTATTAGGTTGCTTTTTGAAGGTCTATGTTATTGATTAAGTTTATGTCATGTTTTTATTGGATGAATTCCTATTCTTTAAATAACCAAGATGATGAATTATTGAAATAGTATGCATTGTGTTAAGAGGTGATGACTAAGACACCATATTCTCTATATCATTTTGAATAAAAATTTTACATAAGAATGCTAGAAATTATTTGATTTATGGAATATATTGAAGGTATGGGAATTAGATATGCCCTTGTTCCTCATAATAGTTGCCAGTCTTAAGACATTAAATGGTCAAGATCAATCGGACGAATCCTAGACTTGAGCATTGATTATGTGTCTTGGAGGTCCTAAACTTGTAGGATAGGTTTGGTAGGTAGCTTGTATGTTATTATATGTGAAGTGATAGATCCTCCATACAGTAAGTGGTATATAAATCTAGCAGTGCAAGGGAATGAAAGAAATAGAATGAGTATTATTGATATACGTCACTATCATGTTTTATTGGTTCAAATGATGTGATATGGATGTCAAAAAAAAATATCTCTTACTGTTCCACAAGTACTTATATGATGTAACAAAGGGGTTGTTACAAATCTATCTTCTACCAATACTTAGACAAATCATTTAAGTCTCACGGCAGGTTTGTGGATCTAAGCCACATTTATTCACACCTCCACGACCTCCAAATTTCACCCTCAAGTTCCATCACACTTATTTTTCACCCACACTTAGACACATTTATAAACATTTCACTATGGATCTTTTGGACTGTTTGATCTGTGACATGTGGCAATTTTCTGGGCCATCGGATCTCTAACACGTGGCTACCTCCTGGTTCATCAAATATCTTTCCTTATGGGTTGTATGATCTGTGAAACGTGGTGACCTCCTGAGCCATCAGATCTCTTACCTTCTAGGTCATTCGATCTGTGACATGTGGTGAACTTCTAAGTCATCATATCTCTCACCCTTTGGACCATCCAATCTCCCATTCTATGTACTTAGTCATTTCTTCATACTTAGCCAGTTCTTTAAGATCGTATTGCAGGACCGTGGGATTTCTCTTATTTTTCTCATCTTCCCAATATTCCTCCATGCTCACTATCTCCACGGAGTCTCGACACTTAGTCGATTTGCTAATCTTCTCTTCTCATCCCATTCTTGGTACTTAGATGTTTTTCCTTTTGATAAGTTCAACCATGGAAGTGGAGTTTCTCACACTACTTTGAAAAGTTCTCTCTTGTCCATCCATCCTTCCACCATTATACACTTAGTGATATTTCAATATTTCATCGTGGGTCACAAGACTATAGAATTTCCCTGATTCTTGTGGCTTTATCCATTTTTCCAATATTTCACCGCAGGTTCATGGGGTCGCGGGATTATTTCATTTCTTTGCACATACTTCTGATTCTCCATCACTTTGTGACGTCTTGGGACTTGGTCATTTTTGAGTTCCCACCATGAGCCTCAAACCTTTGATTGTGGCCATTGATCTTAGAGAATCAATGGTTAGGACTTAACTATCTTTGTGTCCACTATTCTTCATACCAGAAGGTTACTCTCCATACAAAGTTTTGTAGCTTCTCTATTCACTTTCAAGTGATGTAAAAGTTCTTTTGTAATACAAATCCTTCAAAAATGATTTTCCCAGCGAAAGTGGGATATAAGAACATGGTATTTTTCCCTGCTATTTCTTGCATGCCCTGCAACTTTGACTCCATCTCGTGCACTTTTTGTGCTTCTTCATTATTCCTCATCATTAATCTTAACATATTTTTTTTTCTTTCTCTATGTCCTCGTGCTTATTCTACATATCCTTCACCATTATTAACACATAGTCTTCTTATTTTTTTCTTGAAGTGTACTACACTGTGAAAACCATCAAGGACATCACCATTTCCACTTTGAAATCAATGAAAACACAATTTCTAACAATGACCATCTGAACCTTCTAAGGGTATGTATGTTGAATACATGATTATTCTCCTATATTGATGCCAATAAAAATATGTTATGCACTCATAGTTTTATGGAAAATAATGATGTGTGTGTCTATTTCATAGTGTCATTATCCTTTGCTCACATGTGGTTGTGTGAACCATGACTTCCCATAAGACCTGCAATGTGCCATATCGAAATTATATGCATTTGTACATTGGATCACATCAAGGGATATTCATATAGCTAGCATTCCATGGTGGCATCGAGAGATAGCTTAGATTGTTTGTATGTTTGAGAAGGAACTGCCCACGAATTTTATGGACTTGCAAGTCCATCTTCTAATTCACCTACCCGATGAGGTTGAATTAATTGGGGTTCTCTCATGTCATTGGATGTTCTTCTTAGAGAGGTACACGAAAAAATTGAAGCGGTTTGTTTGATAACGGGAAAAACCGTAGGGATCTATGGCAGAGCGATACATAGTATATGACTCATTCTATTATGTCAATGAGTACTTCAAGCAAATTGACGACACAGTAGGGGTAGTCATTTGGGATGACCAAAAAGATGAGGACAAAAGGGAATGGGCGCTACTCCAAACAGACAGAAAAAGGTGCTTGATAAAGAGTAAGTCATAATATTTTGTCAATTTAGTACAGAGGAATTGTTTACATTTAAGTTGATAATACATATTTTATCCCATGCTATTTGTTTTGAATTCTTTTATTACATCAGAAAATTTAGAAATTTTTATGCCATCAATAAATTCATTCTTTAAGTTGATAATATTTATTTGATCTCACGTTATTCATTTTGAATTTTGGTATACATCAATGAATTTAGAAATGGATGTCATCAATAAATTTGTTCTTTACAATGTGTAGGAAATGTGACCATGGGTCGTGTTGTATGAAAATAAAATAAGGAAATGGGGCAGTGACAAGAAAGCATTCAGATAGTTGAATGGTAGAACCATGCTTTATCCTGATCATTTAAAATAAAACATGCCAAAAATATGTCCCAAGAGTTGGGTGGTTGACCATATATAAGAGAAATATGAGATGTTCGGTCATAACCCACGTGGAGAATATCAAGATGCACTAAACATAGGGGCCAAGTGTAGCAACTTTGTAATAACCTCTTTGAGTACCACGTTCTATTTATAATATTGCACATTTGAATTATAACATGTATTATGTTTTTATTAACGCTTCGGTTATTAGACATATGACACTATGTTTTTCTCACATTCTTACAGGTGCATTTGTTCCCATCTATGTGGGCATATGGACATCATTTTCATACTGAGTATGTTGATGATGGACACATCACACAAAACTAATACTCACACCTGGCTAGAAGAATAGGACTTCAACTCTTTAGTCCGTTCTACTTGGGATGAGATGAAAAATTGGCCTGATAGTTCTTCAATGTCTCTCCTTTGTGATAAACTAAAACACCAGAAAATAGTTGTAATTAAATGGCAGACCCTTAAAAAGTTACATCTTAATGAAGACTTGAACTCCATTGAACAACAGATTAATGCTATGTTTGATAAGTACCCCTCTCAAATTTTTGAGCAAGCAGAGTTGGGTTTTTTTAAATTGCTCACACAAAGGAAGGCTGAAATCCTTTTGATAGAAGAAGCTACCTAGAGATTGAGAAGTTGTGCCATCTAGATTAAGAAAGGTGACAAAAACACCAATTTTTTCACAACTATGTTACTTGGCGAAGTAGACACAATACAATTTGGGATCTTTCTGATGAGGATGGGAACTTGTTTTCTACTGATGTTGATTTTAAGAAGATGGCCTACAACCATTTCAAATCTCAGTATAGAGTTCATGACACAGAAAACATGATCTTCAACTTGAAGTTTTGAAAATTGTTCCTAGGTTTTTCAATGAAGAAGATAACTTTGAGATTGGCAAGTCGGTTCTCCTTTCAGAACTACAAGCTATAATTAACAAAATGCCAAGAGAGAAAAGTCTTGGCCCAGATGGCTGGTCTCAGTAACTTTTCTCTCATTTCTTTGACGTCATGGGTGAGGATTTATTAAGTGCAGTGGAAGAATCCCGTATCATTGGCTTTATCCTAGGGGCTCTCAACGCAACTTTTTTTACACTCATACCAAAGATTAGCAAGCCGGAAACTTTTAACGACTTTAGACCCATCGCACTCTGCAATTTTGCCTATAAATTTATTTCCATGGTCATAGCCTCATGGATCAAGGAGAAACTAGCTGACAGTATCTCCAGAGAACAATTTGGTTTTCTCAAAGACCGACTGATTTTTGATGCAGTTGGAATTACACAGGAGTGTCTTCACATGGCAAAGACTAAGAAACTAAACTCTTTTTTTCTTAAGATGGATTTAAAAAAGGCCTATGACAATGTCAATTGGCAATTTATTAGATTACTCCTTGACTAGATTGGATTAAATTGGGTTGTTTCTCAATGGATTATGGGATGTATCACCACGGTCAATACTGTTGTTTTGATCAATGAAATCCCTATTGATTTCTTTAAATGCTATCGGTGGCTTTGACAGGGATGCCCACTATCCCCTCTTCTTTTCCTATTGGTTGTTGAAGTTTTTAGTAGGTTATTAACTCAAGCTATGAATGTCGGATCTTTCAAAGGATTTAAAGTCGTTGCAAACACATTTATCTCCCATCTACTTTTTGGAAAGGAGGTAAAAAAGGAATTGGATTCCACCTCACGAAATGGAAAAATATAGCCAGACCAAAACTCTTTGGAGGATGGGGTATCAAACATATCTCTTGGTTTGCTCGATCTCTTTTTGCAAAGTCTTGCTGGAGGGGTTTATTCGGAATAGGACTTTGGAGCACAGTCCTCTGCAAAAAATATTTGAAAGGTAATGATCTCATCTCTTGGCTCCACAGAGGTTCACATCCAACCCAAGGTTCATCAATCATTTGGAAAAATTTCATGGGCTCACTCCCAATTATTCAAAGGTGGCTTGCTTGGGAAGTCGGTTCAAGCTCCAGCGCAGTTTTGGGACGAGATCCTTTTATTGGCTGCAGTCCAAATTTTAAACTTACAACTTCTCTTCTTCATGTACTGTACAGTTCCAACCATTACTCCTTAGAACATGCAGCAAATGTTATGGATTCTGGTAACTCCCAGTACTAGTTGGAATCAGCCCAGCTCGATTTAACCAATATACATAAAATGAAATGGGACAGTTACACCTCTTATCTAAAATAAAGTGGAATCTATCTCACTTATACAAAGGACAAATTGGTCTGGTCCTGGAACAAATCTACATGTACTTTATTGCAAAACTTGCATATCAATCCATTTTAATTTTAAACAATATTGAAGAAAGGAAATGGTGGTATCAAGCTATATGGAAATTAAAACTCCCAATCAAATTGATATGTTTCATGTGGATGTGTCTACTCAAATTGATATGTTTCATGTGGATGTGTCTTAATGACTGCATTCTGACTGGAGTAAATTATCAAAAAAGAGGAGGAATTGGACCCATGGCCTGCAATCTTTGTTTAAAGAATGAAGAAACAACTACTCATTTTTTTGTGGAATGTCCCATTACACAAAAAATCTGGATTGAATTAACAAAATTCCTGAAACTTGATAATATTTGGAATTCAACTTCTTTGGAGGAGAACCCGAAAAACTGGTTCTTACAATATCCAAAACTTAGACATCTCCATTTTCTACTCTGTTGGGGCATTTGGAAATTCTTAAACAAAATTCTTTTTGAAAATTGGAACAGAATGGATCAAATGGCAGTCATAAACACTATTCTTTATTTTAAAGACTACACAGTCAAGGAGAATAAAGTCAGATTGGATTACATCTAAAATCCAATTCATTTTGGTGATAATCCAATTGGTTTTTTTGATGGTGCAGCTATAGGGGACAATTGTGGTATTGGAATATTTTTTAAATTTTCCTCGAAACATACAGTCAAGGCACGTTTTGATTGAGGCACTCAAATAACATGAAAGCAGAGCTCTTAGGTCTTTGGGGGCTACTACTTCTCGCCTCTTACTTTAATATAAAAAAGATGATGGTTGCAAGTGATTCTAAGGTTACTATAGATTGGATGAACTCCAAATCCAATTTAAATCTTATTTATCTCAAGAGTTGGAAAGACAAGATTAGAAGGTTAAAGGATGGATTTGATTTTATCCAATTCATGCATATTCAAAGACAATTCAACCAAGTTGCGGACAACCTTTCAAAATTGGCACTTAAAGACATTCCAGGCTGGCTATATTATGAAGAATTTCATGAAGACACTACTGTAAACACAGGGAACCTTTACATTTTCTAGTATGTAAAATTTCCGAAATAAATGATGTATCCCATTATTGTTAGTTGGATGACTTTTCTGGACAGTAAAGAAGGAATGGATCCTTTTTTTTTTATTTTTTGTATAAATTAGATGAAAGACAAGTCTACAGATCTTTTTTGATCGATGATTACTAGCCATATATGTAACAGAAAGTTTCATTTGATTCTAATAGAATATCAATAAAACAGTTTTTTTTTTCATGAAAAAAAAATGTAATGTTAAATATAATTATTTTCCTTCTTTTAATCAAAGATTCACGGTAAAGTAATCCTGCGATATTGTTTCTGAGTAAAGATTCACGGTATATATATATATATATATATATATATATATATATATATATATATATATATAT